>JABMIG010000204.1:0-130798 GCA_013187285.1 Cyclotella cryptica | reverse complement strand
GGGGGGGTCTCAATGTTGCACATGCCACAAAATACTGGTCCTATTATGCTCATATCCGTCCTGGCGTGAACGGTAGTAGCTTTCCTGCTGTTACAGAGGAAAATGTGCATGATTTCCTTCAAAGGTTATGCTCAATCCGCCAAGATGTGCTCAGCATCGGGAAAGCTTCATTCGAATCAGCAATAGTCGCAGCGTTCAATCAAAGCGGACACACTAGCAGAGGTCAGCCAATAACCAGCACTGCTGATGTTGAAGACCTTATGTGTAACTGGAAGGGAAGTGTCTTAAGTTGTCTCCAGCTAAATTGGAGAAACATTCACAGTCTCAACACCAAGAACAGTGAATTTCTCAAAGAAACGCTTCCTATGGCAATTGTTGCGCATGGAGCAACTCATGATCCACCGTCCGCTAAACCCGATAATCTATCTCGGAAAGAGATCAAGACAGAAGGATTTGGCCATAGATTATCGGACCATACAACTTCTTACCCCACAGGAAAGAGAAACCAATTACAACCAAAAAGATCTACTCTCGTTCTAAAGAGCATGGATGACCTATCGTCGTTCCTAGTTCAAGCTTTCAACAGGGGTAGTGATGGGAATCCATTCAAGCAAATACCAAAAAGGCCCTGGCAAATATGCAGGAACTTTCCCGGGCACGCGCTCGTGTACATTCTGCAACACTTGGTCAGTTCTTTATGGCCCCTGTGAAGAGTGTCAATGTTGATGCGGAACAGTGTTGGGATCATTGTGTCGCACCAAATTACCTATGGAGCCAATACTTGTCTCACGAATAGACTCGTCAGATAATCACTCTATTTTCATGGCATCGACTATGTCATTGAAGAGGTCGGCCATCACTTGGGCACCATTCAGACAGTCTTGGTTTGGCTCCTTTGTTCGACCATCCCAGGCAAATCCAAACAAGCCATGGTGGCCAGCCATAATTCTAATCATTTCTTCCAAACTGACACACGCATGATTGTTTATGTTAAATACCTTCGGAACCGGGAAATTCTTCATGATGGAGTGTGCGCCATTTGTGAAGAATTTCTTAACGTCTTTCATTTCACGTGGGAATTTTGTCGTGACATCATCATGATTTATGGACCCCAATCCGAACAGTTCAAATTTCTCATTGTCATATGTCACGAAGTCTTGTTTGTATTCACCGGGAAGTTTCATGATGATGTGATGGTACTTGAATATAACTCGTGCCTCCCTTTTGCCCACAAGTATATGCATGTTCTCACGATTGCCAATGTTCGCTCTGCCCACCAAACCACAATAACCCCCTTTATTGTCACAATTGCTTTTAGCCTTCTATGGAAATACTTCTGATAGAAATACAGCTGGTTTTGACAGAGTGACTTCCGTTGTTCTTCCCGAGTGTCTAAGAAAGAAAAATCATCATATCTGTAATAACAATCAGCGTCCTCATATGCGGTGATAGCGAGCATGTCCGCATCGTCAGCAACATCTTCGTCATTATCCAACGGGTATCTTCTTCCATAGGTGGAGAATTCGGATCTAGATCACACATTATGTAATCGAGATAACGGTCAAACATTTCGTTTTGTATATTCTCCCATTCCGTCAGCTGGTTTTCCATTTCATTCTGTATGAGTAATGGATTGAACAGGTTTTTGTCATCTATACAATCTTCCGCCGTTGATTGACTATCATCAGTATCATCTTCGTTAAAATCACCGATGTCGTTGCAGTCAACACCATACTCAACTGAATTTGCGAAGAGATCGTGTTCCTCCACCAGATCATGACCTTCGTGAGAATCAGCCTCCGCGTACTCTACACGTTGTTGTTTACCGTTTCGACGATCTTTTGTAGGGATCTCTTCGTTGCTTAACGCGTGTCTGTGTGCGACCTTAAAATGTTGTCTCATATGAGAGGCCGGAGTACGTCCAAATCTCACAAATGTTCGATTTCTGAGATCAACGAGTAATTCACAATCGGCGCAGCGGAGGAAATCTGTTTTACATCCCCTGCATCTGACATGAACATACCTTGCACCCTCTTGAGGGCCGTCGTAAATGGATGAAAGGTTGCAAACTTTACAGGTCAAATTCATTTTCTTCTAGTTTTTGACAGTTGAAGCAATCCTAGCGCTGGTTGAAAAGATGAGAATACCCCATCACCAATTCGCGCCAGTTTCTTTGCAGAATAATGGAAGAGCACGGAGCCCACGCTTATATATTTTTTGACCGTTGCTTTTTTAGGTACTAGTTCCTAAATGAGACTCCCTGGACACACGTGCCAAATTTTCAGCCCCGACGTTGTTTGACATCATTATTTCTACTTTCATTTTTCCCAAAATGATTTCTCAACCAAATAATCCACAACCCGTGGTTTTTAACATTAATAATACTCACGGAAACAACTATGTCAACCATGCTGTCCGGTCGCCAACACCAGAGGCCACAGGTGCTGAGTGTGCTCAAGCGGGCCACGTGCTCGCTCCGACGTCACCTATTCGTGAGGCTCAAAAGAACACCACAGATCCCACGTGCAAATCTTCCACACCTTCGAACAATCTCATGGGTTTCGGTGAAGGAGAAGACACGAACTCTCTCAACAAAGAAGTAGGAATTAGTTCAAATGGCTCTCATTCGCCAAGCAAAGCTCGGGACCCGGAATACACCACAGACCCAAATCATCCATCCATTGCTGCACAAAAGAAGATCACCACAAACACAAACGGACTTGCAGTCAGTGTTGAGACGGATAGGGAAGGCGTTGTTATATTGGATGGCGGACTCGTTCCATACAAAAAGGGGGGTCTCAATGTTGCACATGCCACAAAATACTGGTCCTATTATGCTCATATCCGTCCTGGCGTGAACGGTAGTAGCTTTCCTGCTGTTACAGAGGAAAATGTGCATGATTTCCTTCAAAGGTTATGCTCAATCCGCCAAAATGTGCTCAGCATCGGAAAGCTTCATTCGAATCAGCAATAGTCGCAGCGTTCAATCAAAGCGGACACACTAGCAGAGGTCAGCCAATAACCAGCACTGCTGATGTTGAAGACCTTATGTGTAACTGGAAGGGAAGTGTCTTAAGTTGTCTCCAGCTAAATTGGAGAAACATTCACAGTCTCAACACCAAGAACAGTGAATTTCTCAAAGAAACGCTTCCTATGGCAATTGTTGTGCATGGAGCAACTCATGATCCACCGTATACGATCAGTGACGCTATCAGTGATCAGGCAGATACAAAAAGAAGGGTGTCGAATCATGGCCTAGTCAAACTTGCAAACTCTGCCTGTGTAGATGTAAAGAAGAAATTTCAGCATCTGGAGGATAAGTTATTTGGAATGTCTGTGAGAACCAAGGCAGGGGGCAAACAGCATGCGCATGCTGATCATTATGAGATTGAAGTTTCGTTTGATAATCAGGCAAAGGACGATCCAAGACATACATCTTGGTGCAGAAGCGATTGTTCAAGGGAGGGAATTTTTCTGACAATAATCCACCAACTGAACAACATCTACGGGCACATCTCAATAGTGGGGACGAAGTTAAGATCCTCTTACAAGCTGCTATCTCAAGAGCCAAGAGGACAGGGATTTCCCGTCAAGTGCTATCATCATGCTTGGATGATTTCTATCGAGAGATAAACTGTTCATCAAGCATCACTCTACCTCCTGATTTGGATGATGTACTTGATCTCGGTGCGTCTATAGAAGGCGAGTCATCGTCAATCGACTGTTTCTCTCACGATAGAAGGCTGGAGCAACATCCTCCACCAACAGAGATTTCCCGAAAATGGGAGGAACACTGGAGGATTGCGCATCAACAGCCTTGGCAGCAGGAACAGTCTGGGCAGTGGCAGCACCAGCAGCCTCCAAAGATAGGGCTGTCGCAGCAGGTCCAGTTCCAGCAGCCTCCAAAGATTGGCCTGCAACAGCAGGTCCAGTTCTTACAGCCGATGAAGCCGCATTAATGGAATGGGCAGCAGCAACAGTTTGAATGGAGGGCTCCGCAGCGCAATGAAATGGCACAGATGGTGAACACTGATCAGGAGAAGTGGATGGATCCTCGTCAACAGATGCAGCAGTCTCCAGGGATAGTGCTGATGCAGCGGATGGACCAGAACCAGCAGACACAGCATCCACTTCAGATTGATCCTATGAATGATAGTCTGAGAAACAGCATAGATGTAGGTGAAACTGGCACAGAGCCAAAACAGCAGAGTGGTCTACATCTACAACAGCCACGTCGGATGGAGTCAGAGAAGCAGCAGGAGCCACAACTGCAGAGTGATCTACAACTGTTGGAGAAAATGAAGGAACAGGTGCGTCTGCTTGAGCAACAGGCTCAGCAGCTGGGACAACAGCAAACCCAGATAGATATGGGGCATGATATAGGCCGGTATTGTCTGCCTGACGAGCTAGTTCAACCGCAAGAAACTCAGCAGGAGGAACAGCAACAAACACAGATGACGACGGGATACGGAACCAACGCACTTGAATTCTTCGAGTCCTCCTCCATACGACTGTCGTCCGGTCTGCAGAAGACCGCGGTTACGGATTGTGATGATGGTGAATCGAAGTCAAGTCTCGACAATGGAGAGGAATCGATCAATATGCATCAGCAGCATTCGGTTGAGACAATCCTTCATTCAAAGTTTGAATCAAATGGTCAGCAAAAATACTTGATCAGATGGACGGGAGATTATAAAGATAGTTGGCAACCTAAAGGCAACATTACATCTGATGTCATAGAAGATTTCAACAAGAGAAAGATGCAAGAGAGAGCAAACGAGCACTTGGCTATGGTATCAGTGTACTCCATTCAATGCGTACTTCTTTCTATTTCCTGTTTTACCTTCTCGTGTCACCCACATAGCATTCATTTCTTCTTTGTGAATTAGGATGCCATAGACAAGGTTGTCCAGACCATCTTGTATTCTAATAAGAAACCAGGGAAGGCGAGGCTGTACAAGGTTTGTTGGGTGATGGAGTACCCTGATGAATGGTTACCTTATGACAAGGTTCCAACAGGCTTGAGAGTCGCTTTTGAGACAAGGAATGGCACTCAAAGAAAGGGCGTGCCAAGGCGTCTCCGAACGGCTCGGCGAAATGAGGTAGAAGTATTTATTTTCATCTAGCATGAATTTAATTGTTTTGACTAACATTGGTTATCTTCTCCTACTTGTGTATTTAGGACACAAAATGCAAACAGGTGCCACAAGCCCCTGCTGAAAGATCTGGAGAGAGAGAGTTGGTGGTGAGTGAATGATAAACTACCTTTGTGACCTGTATTACTTATCACCTCATGCGTACAATTTATTTCATTCTTCTTCCTGTATATTCTTCTTCCTATATTTTCGCACCGTGAGTACAGACGACTGCCTAATTGTTTCCTTGGCATCCTCGATATGTAACGTCCTTTCCTTTTTAGCTTCATTAGCAGGGTCTCAAAAGCGGTCTCGTGAGTATCTGGTGTACTAGTGTCAAAAATATGTTAATGTAGTATGTTTAACTATATTAGTGGAGATAAATTACACATACTCTATTGTTGTAGTTCAACAGTAGGTAGCCCTCCCGGTAACCCTCCTGTAACGTTCCGGTAACCATCCCGTACACTCCGGTAACCCTCCGGTGCTCTCCGGTGACCTTCCCGTAACCTTCCGGTTACCCTCATGTACACTTCCGGTTACTCTCCCGTACACTTCCGGTATGTCACCGGTTAACATTTTTTTAGCATCTAAGTAATGGAGTTATAGCCACTAATTAGATTGATATCGATTCTAAGACTTACTGAGAAGTCTGTTTTCCTGTAAAAACGTACCAATTCCTATCGTACGTAGAAATAAATCCGAAAGCTCCTTTTGGTCTCGAATTTCCGGTAACCTCCCGGTAGACTCCGGTAACCCTCCCGTACACTAGTTTACCGGAGGGTTACAGAAGTGTACCGGGAGGTTACCAGAAGATACCATTCCAAGAGCTCCGGTAACCTCCCCGTACACTCGAGTGTACGGGGAGGTTACTGGTGTTTTTCGTTTGCGGTGACGGTACAAATATATCAATACAAAGTTTCACACAGCATCACAGCTTGTCTCCATAAAACATTCATTGATGTGAAAGCAGGCACAAGAGCAATATGAAGCCTATATCATTCAAGAAATCTGACGTAAGCACAATGACATTTTTAATTCTTCAAGAAACTGATGAAAAAATGTGTACTATTACTCACCATATGTTCCCTACAGACATTCTATACATTTCTTCTATACACAAATTTCCCAATAATATTTCAAGTAGAGATTGAAAACATCACTGTTCCAACACTGCAAGCACCACGGAAGAATTGAGATCAGGAAATGGTATGTAGTAGTTGTTCATGGATAAATGTTGGGAAGAGACACACACCATGCCTGATTTGTAGTTGCAACCAATTGATCTGCCGTAAGAATTGGTTTATAAGAACTATCACATTATAAAAACCACCCTCTCCAACTGGCGCAATATTTGTCATTTTTAGGCCCTAAACGTGATCTTTAGAATCTAAATCATTACGAATCCATAGCGCTCATCAGCGCCTCAACATGCACACATCCATAATTCCCCGTAACTCCTTCTGGTTCACGAGTTATGCCATTTTCCCCTTAAGCTCACCACACATCACACCCACCACCCCTACGTTCCACCCACATGCTTTTGGCGCACCCACTATTTGAGATAAATAGGGAGGACTCAAACAGAGGTTACATGTAAAATATACTACCTTCAGGTCGAGAGAAAAATGTATCTTTTGACATTTGCTAGTTCTTGTAAACCAATGTTTAGAGGAAAGCTATTTGGAGCATCTTCCAAGTTGTATTTAATACGGTGGGTCATACTGGCTCATGTAAACAAAAATATGAAAAACACTTTAAATACTAGAAGAGAACACGACTATCTTAGTTGCCACAGATGCTGCATGCCTCTGACCTAACGGAGAAAGGTCAGGAAGTCTAAAACAAAGTTGAAGGGAGAATGAAGTAAAATAAGCATTTATTGAAATATTATGTTATTTCTAGATTTTCTAGTCCGGTCCATGAGCAACCAGCCATGGACATGAAGCCCAACACCACACCTCTCTCAGAGATGTACTCACATCTTCGGAGGGAGGTCTTTTGTCCGTCTACTGGTACTATACATACGTAGCATACTCCATGTCTACGTGAGTGTGTACCACACACTTTTATCTAAGCCTATTTAGGTGAATTTTTAGTAAATAAATACTTCCTCCTTTTCACACAAAATGGCTGTATGCGTGGGCAGGACACTCTTCCCCTCCATGGTGAGCATCGCTCTGCCATGAACGAACATAATAGAAAACTCGTCGAAACAACTCCACTTTTATGTTGTCTCAAAACAATGAGACGGAGAAAAATGACATTAGGTAAAAAACTCGAAAAATCTTGGGTACAATCCATCCTTATGGCTTGTGTTCACTGGGGTAAGTGGAAGGTTCTTAACACTACAACAGATCTCTGTGTATGTTATGACGTGTGGTTGGCACCTCACGTTATATTTCAATACCATTACCATTGTCGTTGGTCATGAACAATAGTGAGAGAGACCATCCGTTCCTACTCCCAACTTTAGTTGGATGCTAGCATTCTTCAGAACTTAGTGTCTCCGGAGCATAGTCATCTGACCTAGCCTCCTTAATTGGCATGTGTGAATGATCATCATCAAGATACTCACTGAAACATGTGGGTGCCTGCAGATCAGCTTTTATTGACACAATGAAAGGTACCTGAGCTAAGGCAATCAACCAAGGCTTGGGTGTGTATAGTTTTGTATGTCATGCATTGCCATGACCAACACTGTATGGTATGCATTGCAGTAACCTGTGATTCTTCACTCATGATCAAGGAGAATCTTTGTGGAGGAGTGTGCCTCGTGATTTATTGCACATACTGCATTCATTCTTGTAATGCATTGTTATTGTCAAATGTCGCTCATTGAGCAAACATTCTAGTTGAGACATTTCTAATTACCATTAAGAAATGTTTGCTGTCATGTCTTGTACGTATCTTACAAAACAATGACAGCAATGTAGCCAGATTTGCAGGGTCATGATGCAAATTACTTTGGTTGTCTTGTTCTTTATCAGAATCAAGCTTCATGAATATCAACACATGTTCATTCATTGAAAGCTTCAAACGGCAGCTGAGTCATCACTCTAACTTGCATATTTGCTCTGAAGGAAGCGGAAGGTGAAGCGAGTGTTTCTTTCACTTCTTGTTCTTTCCCTGTTCTCCTTCTGGTATGCTCTTTTTTCCAGAGATTTGGTTTCTAAAGTTTTCCAGTTATTTCTCCGGGTCATTGACCATGGATGTCTTCCCCTCCATTAGACATATTTTGGACTAGCCATGCAAACATTATCTATCTACACAATGATAGATTTGGGATTAATTCACACCTGACTATATCAAGTACATGGCAAATATATCAAATACCTTCTGTTTGGACATCGTCTCAACAGTTTTATATGTTTGAATTACCATATCAAGGTTGGATTCAATGTGACTCAGTTATGAGGTCGCAAGTCTTTTCAAAGTACCACACTACTTTAATCACAAATGCATGTGGGTTTGGAGAAAGCTTTCAAGACAAGGCAGTACTTGAAAGAATATGGCAGGAAGGAGTATCATCCTTTTCCTATGTTTTTTCCTGTCTGTAGTGGAAGACAAACCTTTGTACAAACATCATTTACAGAAGGAACTATTTGAGTATCACATTGTGTTTCAAACATGAATACACATGGATCATGAAAGGTGACTATGTCAGAGTTCACTGCAATGTGCTTCGATCAGTTCACAATTGCAGATGGGCTTGGTGTACCTTTTTAAGGTTACTTAAGGAGAATCATCCTTTTCCCCACTGTGTTTCAAACCTGAACACACATGGGGCATAAAAGTTGACATCATGAATACACAAGACTCTCTAAAGTTGACTTTACTGTGCTTCGAGCTTGAAGGCACATGACTCCCTAAAGTTCACTTTGCAGTACTTCGATCACGAATGCACAGGGAGCGATATCAGTGTATGTGTTTCAATCTGAACACACATCGACTTAAAGACTAAACACTTTGCACTCTTGACAAAATTTCATTTTGTTGAGTATGTTGCTTATTCTATTACTATTTTTGAAATCATCAAATAATAGTTCTTTGCTGTTGAACATGAAAGACAATCTGTCTGAATCATGCTCTCAGAACTCTATACACTGTATGGGCTGTGACTTCACTTGCTACAGCATTGCTGCTATCAAGTGGCAAGGTTTTGATCTAAGTATCAATCAAGTGAGAAGGCTCTTGTGCAATCAAACTGTCGATTGGATGTCAAGTTCATGCAACACTGCTGCCATTGAAGTAATAGATGACATGTTCGTGTGACATCATCACAAGTGAACCTCGGCTTGCTTCTGCGTGCCTTCTGCATGTTCCATGGAATCAATATTTGATCTAGTTCATGCACTCTTGTGCAATTGAACTGGCAATCTTGGAATATCTTCATGCGACATCATTGCAATCGAAATCTGTAATGGATTGTCCTTACACTTTGTCAGAGCTGGACTGCGCGTGCTCACAATATGCTGTGATCCAACAACAAATTGCTGACTTAGGAGTTGTCCTCACAACAACCAATGTATGTATTGTTGAAACATCATTGCAATAGCAAAATGAAGCGTTGGCTTTCATCCTGACTGCTACATATATGCAATGGAGTTTTAGAGACAGTTAATCAACTACACAAGTTGGCTTTAGTTTTGGCTGCTATGTTTGAAAGCAATGCAATCATTGTATGTGCATGCAAGTTGGGTAAATGTCTTGTTGCTTGGTCCGGCAACAATCAAGACTTATGTATATGCTTGTGATTTCCATCACTGGCATTTTCTTGACACGTCAAATCCTGAACCCTACCTCTGTATAGGTGTTGACTTTGGTTGGTGCATGAGTGCGAGTATCATCACTCTGACAAAAAACAGGAGTGTCATCATCAGTAAGATGATTATGCGTGTTTGCTCCTTTCATCACCAGTGATTGGGTCAATCACTTTCTGGTGGCTGCAATATCATTGCACAACAAGGGGGTCAAAACTTTCCTCGAATGTCATGTCATCAAGTTGATGTGACTTCGTCACAATCAAAATCAGAGTGTCTGCTAACATCATTTAGACAGACATCACAGGTCAATAATTGCACCGTTAACATCGTCAGCTACTCAGCTGCATGTTGGTAAAACATTGTGACTAGCAGTCAACAATTTGCATCCCCACGATTGGGCAAGTGAAAGCAATTTTCATTTTTAGGTACTGTTGTTTGACAGCAATCAAACCTTGTACAACAAGGAGTGTTTTGTTTCCAAACATTGTTTGGTGATAAAGGAATTTTGTGCAGAGCAGAAAAGTCAATCTTCTGCGTGCAGTATGTTTGCAATGTCCATTGCAAATATGTTGTTGCTCATGCTTACAACATGGTGGCAAAAGCCAAGGCTCTTGTGGTTGAGCATTTTGGGGTGTGCTGGGCTCTCTGGTGCTTACACAGGATTTTGGAAGTGTACTTCTAAGAAGCTGCTGCGCAGGTAGTTGCAGTGGTATTGCCACTAGTTCTTCAAAGTGATCTACTTTGAGATAAGAATAAAGGAACTCTCCGGCGACTCTCATCGCCATTGATTGTTTTGATTGTCCGTTGCAATTTTGTGAGTTTCCTCACTTGCATCTCAGTCGCAATTGTCGTCGCGCTCAACCTTCTAAGGTCTTGTTGCGAATGTCTTCACGATCCACCTCGTTGATTGTCGCGTTCCTGTGAGCTTCGTCGCACTCAAGCACAATGCTCGCTCACAACCCTCTCTGTGATTGAGACTTTTTGTTTGCAAGGAATCATCTCGATTGGAGTACTCATCATGATCACGATCAATGTACTGATTTGCGAGCATCGTCGCAATTGAGATGTTTGTTTGGGATTATCATCACGATCAACAAGATTGCTCGTGCGACGTGCGACCCTCAATGAAGTCTATTGGCTCATTTGCAATCATCATTGCAATGAATATGGATTTGTTCAGGTGACCGTCGTCACTGCAGAACTTGTTCTCATCTCTCAACGTGATGCTTGTCACGATTGGAATGAGTTGTAGGGTCTCACAATCATAGCTCCACAATCGTAGTGGGTTGGTTTGCACACTCTCGTGCAACAAGCCTTTGAAGACTTCACGAGCACAACTTGGTGTCTTGAGGTAAGTCAGCTTCTTCAGAACTTGAAGTTCACAACTTCACGAGCGCAACTCAGCGTCTTGCGGTGAGTTCGTTTCCTGTAAGAACTTGTAAAGAGGATGTGAGAAAGGATGGTTAGAGTTTACTCACCGCCTTGTAAGGACTATTATAATAGTAACCTAATGGTGAAGGTCCCGATGTCTAAAACAAAGTTGAAGGGAGAATGAAGTAAAAAGCATTAATTGAAATATTATGTTATTTCTACTGTATATGCTGGATTATAAGTACCGCAAATGTCAAAAGATACATTTGGATTGTACTTATAATAACTCTGAAGTTAGCATTTTTATCACAGTGAAAATGTGTTGGTATCCTGCCAATTTACTCTAATTAACTTTTTGTAGGGTATGGTACCTTGTTCCCGCCAGTTCTGATCCCCAAATCAGAGCTTACTTCCTTCAACAGTTGTCATTCCACACTCACTGCCCACTTTTTTATTGCGCCATCCACATCCAATCACTCAACCTCCCCGATAAACTGTTCTGTGTATAAACCTGCCCGCCCTTCTTCTTCCCTTCTTCAGTGCCGTCTCGATTTTGAGAAATGCTGAAGAAGGCAGCAATGTCATTCCTTACAATGACATTGCTTTTGTTGCTGTTTTGTTGTGTCATAATTGTTGAAATATGGTGTCTATGTTACCTGTTCGTCATGAACTCCATCCAGGAACTGACGCTGTACGTCCAGTCCTTGGCGTCCTTGCACCGGAATCTGTGCTTTGGAACACAGACCTTGTACGTATTTTGTCCGGCATGGAAGGCTCTCCTTTTGAATCAGAAATCACTCCTCATGAAGCGGAATTTGTTCCCCAAGTTTACTTACCAAATTTCACGCAAAACGAAGTGGCCTTGCGCAAATCCTTCACTGTGAAGGAGAAGCACGAGTATGTCGTTGCCATAGATGCTCTCATTGCAACCGGTGCTTCTCGTCACCAAGCTAGTCTCCCACATAACTACTATCCACGCTTCAAGGAAGTGATGCCAAAAATAGACGACCTTGAGAATAATGATGAGTTCATTCCATTGGAGCCGCCTGTAAGAGCCATCGGGGCCATCCCAGTCTCCTACAGGAGATTTGTGAAGACTTGTCCCAGTTTGTGTTTGAAATCCGTCAGCACGGGATACAGGTAAGTACCCTGATGATCAGACAAGAGGCATCCCACTTGCTTCCAGCATTCCATGGCAAATCCATGGAAGCAAAGAAGAGGGTGGTGACCCACTTCACCAAGACGATGGGCCTCACCCACTGCGCTGCTTCGCACACAGCGCAGAAGAACTCCAACAAGACCCAAGAAGAATTGCAACATTTCATCCAGATGATGAAAGCAAAGCTCATTGACTATAATCCATGTGACGTAATCAACATGAATCTTTTCATTCGAGTAAAACCCTGGAGGCAAAGGGAACGAAGACAATACATGTCAGCTCTTCCACAGCAGACATGAAAAGGGTTACTCTTGCTGTAACCGTCAATGCCGCCAGGGAGATGCTACTGCCCATGCGCATAGCCAAGGGCTCACCAAACGGACGCATCGCACACCGCAAATTTGGTACGTACCATCATGGCCATTATGCCTGCCAAAAAAAGCTTGGATGGACGAGGAAATGATGCACAAGTGGATCGACCTTGTTTTGATTCCGTGGAAGGAAACGACCACGCCTGAAGTTGTTCCTCTTCTTGTACTAGACGCGTACCGCATCCACATGATGGGACTTGTGGTGAATCGTGTGCAATCCCTGGGGATCGAGATGATCCTTATACCCTCAGGATGCACATATTTGTGCCAACCGGTTGACGTAGGGATAAACAAGGTGATCAAATGTGGGATGCGTGAGAAATGGGAGGATTGGATGCTAGAGGGATATGGGATTGTAGACGGAGTGGCAAAGGAGCCAACGCGGAAGTTGGTCGCTTAATGGCTTGTTGATGTCTACACGAACATGGCAGGAAAAACAGTACGAAATGGTTGGATGAAACAAGGGTTCGAATGGTTTTGAATACTCCTTTTTTCACTAAGAATACATGTTGTGTTAACCAATTAATAATTATTTTAACTACTATCATCAATTCTTTCAATTTCTACCATCAATTCAATTAAAATGGTCACATGACTTGCCCATACTCGTAACCACGATTGTGGTGAAACAGACGTCGCATGGAGCGGTTAGCATCATCACAGTGAAACACTTTGGAGATGCATACCGTACGCCCATCCAGCCGGCATCCATTCTCCCCGGCCGCGTATTTGCGGGCAACAAAAAAAACCTGACATCCATCCGAGCCATCATCTTTGATGGTGTAACATGATACTTCATGTGGCACCATCATCCACAAATGCAGCAGCATGCCGACCCCGCCATCTGGTCGACTCAAGACCAGCGAGTTTCCACACACAAATGGATGCAATTTGCAACTGCGTCCATTATGACAGGGCATAAAGCCGACAAGAATAATTCGTACCATCATCATTACAATAATAGTACGGTTGTGCATGGCTGTGTAGTGAGTTTTGCAACAAATTGGCATAACTCAACAACAAGTGGGAGTTAAGGGGAGCCCAACATATTGGCGTATTGCTGGCATGAAGGAGAGACTGTCTGGGTTATCTCCAATGCATTTAGCATGGGAAAACCACTATAAAAATACAAATGTCAATGGATTTAGCCCTTTGGGACTTATAATCCGGCGGTACTTATAATCCAGCATATGCCGTAGATGTTCTAGTCCGATCCAGGAGCAACCAGCCATGGGCATGAGGCCCAATACCACACCTCTCTCAGAGATGTACTCACATCTCCGGAGGGAGGTCTTTTGTCCATTCAGCAAGGCTGATTCAGTTGGGCTACTGGTACTATACATACGTAGCATACTCCATGTCTACATGAGTGTGTACCACACACTTTTATCTAAGCCTATTTAGGTGAATTTTTAGCAAATAAATACTTCCTCCTTTTCACACAAAAATGACTGTATGAATGAGCAGGACAGCCTCTGTGGCGATAAGGTAAGTGGTTTGGATCCTAGTCCTGGATGTAGTGTGATAATGTATCTAGTACGTCGTTGCACCGTGCAAAGTTAGGGTGAGAATGCGCAGTCAGGCATTAGGGCCTACTGTGTGTTCTGATTTTTAGGGGATAATGCATTGTCCAGACTCTAAGGGCCTACTGCACAGTGGGTTTCAGGGATAGGATAATATATATTTTACATGTTGTTGTGGGTGGCGTGGTATTGAATACAGTGCCGCGTTTTGTGTGCGACACCATATTTAGTGCAACTTGGAAGATGCCCCAAATAGCAAACCTCATTAAAGATACCTTTTCTTGATTTTCTTTATGATAACACTTATTCTATTTCCAAAAAACGGCTTTGTCCAGAATGACCATTTCACCAACAAAGCCTACTTCATTCATGAGTTTTCACACTTCCTGCAAGGCGGGCAACTATAGACTTTAGCAATAAAAATGCTGGCTTGAGTTGTCAGATGTCACAAGGAAAATGTTTGTGGTTGTCACCATTTCATCACATTGGTCATCACAGGTATTCACAACTTGCCATCAGGACTGTCTGCATCATCTTTGGGGTTGTCATGGGTTGTGAGCAGTAGTCACTTTGGTAGTCACACTTTTTGTCATGTTATCACGTATGTTCGTTGGTTGTCCTTGTCGTCAGCATGTTGTCCTTTTGTCACATGGTACCATAAGCCTTTCTACAACTCTTTAACAATAGTTTGCTCAAGGTTGTCAATGTCATCATATGGGTCGTCAGTGTCATTATTCATGGTAGTCATGAGGTAGTCATAACAAGGGTCCTTAGATGGTCTTCACAGTGCATTGTCAAGGTGTTAGATGGTCTTCACCATTGGTCATTGGGTTGTCAGATGGTATTCACCACAGGTTGTCAGGGTCATTATAAGGTCATGAAATTTCATCACACAAGTCACATAAAGGCTTGAGTTGTCACTTCTCATCAGTTTGTCTCACCAAAAGCTTCCACGTGGCAAAGTTGACTGTTTTGCCGTCGCAGCTGTTGAGCCATCGGTGACACCGTTGCACTTTGGCTCACCATGCTTTATGCCACAATGTTGAGAGGCATACATTTTTCATTAGCTTCGAGTTTTCAACATTGTACTAAGCGTGATGAGATTTGGACTTAGCATATATTGGGGAGCAAGACAGGACAATTGTTCCAAAACATTACCAGTGGAGAACTAGAAATGTTTTCATATAATTATATTTGAATCAATGATTAGCTAATGAGTTTGTTCATGGTTAAATTAAATTCTAGAATTATGGTGCCATAGTAATGTTTAGTTAAGGTTGATTTCCGAGGAAAGCGATCACATGGCAACTGTTTGTGCAGATGTACATACCAACACTCAGAGTCAGCCATTTTAGTCCAAACTCTTGGGGGGAACAGAAATCTCACAACATAAAATCGAGTCAACAAGTCATACATCGTAACAATGGGAAGCTTTCACTGGGTTCAGTTCTTCTTCTCCTTCACTTAGGAACACAGGTTCCACATGGAGGGAAGAAGCAGAATCTGCAGAACAGCCAGCATTGGCATTTCATATCCTCTGGACAAAACTCATCGCCATTACATCCAATCGGATCCGTGGGAGTGGGAGCAGGAGTCTGAGTATGAAGAACAACAACTTCTTCCTCCCCAGGGAGCTCTTCCACTGCATTCATTGACATGGACACGGAGCTAGCATCTGGAATAGAGATCGACATATTTTCGTACGTGGACATGGAGAAATCAATTTCAGAATCTGAGCCCATGGACATCGAACTGGTCGCATCAAGATGAATCTCGTCTTCTTTAACAGCTTTGGCTTCGAGTTCACGCTTTCGCCCTTGTCCTCGACTGCTCTTTCTCACAATCGTAGGTGCTTTGCGACCGAATTCACCTTGTTCCTTATTGTTGCGAAAGCGTTTTGACACAGTTGACAGCTGGGCGTCAGATGCAATGAGTAGCACTGAAAGGGCGACGAGGATTGATTTGACCATTTTTGCAGTTGTTGTTGTTATGAAATGTTTTCTGGGTCGGCGATTGAGGAGCTAATGCTGTAGTGAAGTGTCTTCGTGTTTCTTAGTGTCGTGAAATGTGAGACTGTGGGTAGGGATCGAGATGCAGAACATAAACACAGGCACATCGGTGGGGTGGTCAGAGGAAAGAAAACGCGATTTCGGATGGCGAGGCCGGGTATTCCGCAAAATAATCATCATCGCTCATTTGAAATTGTGAGAAGGTGCATCTAAGTCGCTTGCTTTATATGCGTTGAGGCTTATATAATTTTGATTAACAAGTGGGGAGAACATATCTTACCATTTATAAATCTGTTAATCGTATATAGGAAAAGTATTTGTATGTGCCTTCTCAAAATTATGTGCCGCTTCTTGGACAATCTTGGCTCTAACTTTGATGCCAAGCCATAAGCAAAAACGTTTTGCTTGCACAACTACCAGACCAATCTAAAAGGTACCCAAGCCCAACCATCGACCACAAATTGGCTTGTTAAGCTGCCCATTCATAAACAACTATCGCTTGCCGTCGTGCCATCGATTCTTCACATCGCATCACCCCCATCAAAATGTCCGGACCTCTCGTTAAAAGCTTAACGCTCCTCTCGGCGCTTCTCCTCACATCAGCCCAACTTGCGACTTTTCCTCGGCGACTTCGAAGAGGAAGTGTTTCCCTTGACAACGAAGGGGGAAATGGGCCACAATTTGCTGTTAGAGCTAAGGGAGAGTTCGGCAGAGCTCGTCAGTTGGACAGTCTTTCCGTGTCGATGACGGCTGCCTCCATTTCGTTCTCACTCGATCTCGAACCCGCGGCGATGGAATTCGACATCGAAGACGAAACTTCTATGGCAGCTGTGACGCCAACCTACTATCCAAGCTATGTCCCGACTGAAAAGGTGAGTTAATATGTGTCAATCGTCTCTTAGAACTATTAGACTTAATTTTAACTTGTTTTTCTGTTGATGTCATCGTCAAAATTTTTAGGAACAACTTGCAGTAAGTGTTCACTTCATGTCATGAAATGCTTTGTGCCACGCCTCTTAATGGCTCTCATTTTTTGCATCAGTTTCAACAGCCACAACAACCCACTACATCACCTTCTTATTGGCCAACATATATTCCCACAGCAGTGAGTGACTTTGTCCAAATTGGTTCCACATTGATCGACTCAACTTTTCATCCATCAGAACATTTTTTCCTCTTTTGCAGGCACCAAATGCACCAGGAGATTCTTTTGTAGGCACAACGCCAGACACTGTGAGTATGAATTTAGATACTTATGTTTGTTCCCGAATCCTCGTTCATCTCTGATTACATTATTCACATCTCTCTAACAAGCCTCAAGTACCGACCGCGACGCCTTCTTATTGGCCAACATACATTCCAACGGCAGTGAGTTTTAACGACGGCTTGTTCCAGGTTTCGGTTATATCACCAACTAAAATGTAATTGCTTCATTGCCAGGCACCCATTGCACAGGGCATTCCCTCTGAGAATAGTACGCCACCTACGTACAATCTTGCCACGCCACTGCCCACAACTGCCTCCATTAGCACACCCGTAAGTTTTCCTAATTAGTCTGACTTCTTGGAAAATAGCTTAAATACCTCACGCATTTGCACTCCTGACTGATATGACTCAGGCCCAAGACCAAATGCAGCAACTATCCACTTCAGCAGAATTGAACACCACTGCCGTGGGCTCAAATGACACTCTGTGTACAAAGGATAAGGACTGCAACGGTAATGATGTTTGCCACTGCGACTTCTTTTGCAGGTTTTGCTTTCTGAAGCCTTGTGGGGTATGCGGCCCTGTTTGATGGTAATGAATTGAATTTCTATCAATTTATTAACGATGAGGTTCTTTGTTGTCAATAAGCGCAGGAAACATGCAAGAGCCTTGAGAAATAAGTCTCCACTATTTTATAAATTAATCTAATTTACTCCAGACCTTTTACTTAAACCTATCTCAACTCCTAAGGAATTGCTATTTCCCAAAATATGCAATGGGTGAATGCTGCCATCATACCATTGTGACGCCAATCCAGAATGTTGAACTACTAAATTGGTACCAAACTTCGAGCTAAACCAGCATTCCCAAGGGATTGCAAAGTTGAAAAAAAGGAAAGCTTGAAAAAATATCAATCATTTGCTTTGGCCGATAGGAAATAAGTGCGATTCCTAAGGAATTGCATTTTACCAAGCTTTTGGCCTGACACATAGTGAGAGAGACTGGTTAAATTTATTATTAGTCTGTTTTGTTGTTTGAACATTGACATGGGTGATGCCTTGATTGGTCATTATTAAGGACTCACAATATACAAGGTCAATCTAATGTAAAAAGTAAATGATTCAGATCATTAGAGGTGCTTGTCAATACCTAAGAGATACCTTTATAAGTATCATCACCTTTTAAGTTCAACTGCTTAATCATGTCCTCGGCTTGATGGCACCACTTTGGATTCACAGAACAAGGAGGATGAATAGACTTCAGCAGCACTCTGGT
The DNA here is from genome assembly GCA_013187285.1 of Cyclotella cryptica. NCBI lineage: Eukaryota > Bacillariophyta > Thalassiosirophyceae > Thalassiosirales > Thalassiosiraceae > Cyclotella > Cyclotella cryptica. Next base: position 111,983 of record JABMIG010000204.1, on the reverse strand, counting down.
GACGTCAGCAATTCTATTCTTTGTAAGAGACATCATAGGACACTACTTTTTATGGCCTGATGTTGATCTGTTTGCTGTTGTTGTTACAGCATCTGTTTGACTGAGATGTCATCTTGCTTCTTTCTTGTAGACCATTTGATCTACAAGTAGGTGTTTGAAATTCTCTTTTCTTTCTTGGATCACACGTCTTTGTTGGGTGAAGTGGTGGCTTCCTGGAAGGCGGAGTATTTCTGATCCCTGAATCACGTAGCTTCAAACCGGCTGCATCAAGGGGGAGCAACAATGCATCAAGTGGAGATACACCAGCTGTAACAGTTGGTGCCACATCAGCAGCATCAAGGGGAAACATTGATGCAGCAGCAGGTGGATGCACATTGGTGGCATCTGGTGGAGGCATGTTGGCAGCATCAAAGGATAATATTGATGCAGGCTGGGCATGTTGGACACATCAAGGGGAAACAACGATGCAAAAGGATAAGCGTTGGTAGCAAGATTCATCCTTTGTAAAACTACAAATGAAGACTCAATCCATATAATGTATATTATGCTAGTGATTAAAAGCAACTAACATAAAATAAAGCTGTGATATAAATTTGACAAATAGAGATTACCTCTTTCACCACCTCTCACCACAAATAAGAATCTAACTCATACCTGAGGGGGGATTGGGTGAGGGGGTGACGGGTTGTGCAGCAGCTGCAATCCAAGTATGCCTGTCAAGAATCATTTGATGCATCTATTGCCTCCTTCTGCATTGCCAACTTCTTCATTCCTTCAATGGTGTTTTTAGAACTTTCAAAATGCTTGATTCGGCAAGTTTTGTTTATTTTGACAGGAACCCAAATCAATTCTGTCTTGGTTCTGCACATTGAAACTTTTCAGCTGTAGACATGTGAGTTCAATCTATAGCTCTATCAAGGAATTCTTCAATCCCCTAAATCTTCACTCCCAATGAGTAATATCATTGGCACAAATGTTATCACTGAAATTCATGTTGCTGCAAGTCAAGTGGGGAGGGAGGAGAAAGGCAAACTTCCCTTTAGGGATGGAAGAATCCCCTGTGATGACAGATGAATGGTTTTGGTTGCATTGTGCAATGAATCCCCCCATTTGAAGCTAAAGAAACAAACGATGAATATATAGACAACATGTAAAATGATATTATTAGCTCCTTTAAAAATTGGCTTACCACTTCCTCTTGATGATCTGACATTTACGGAAGAGCTAGTTGAGCATGCATGAAGAAATCATCATGGTGAGAGAGCCATTTGATATCTGTGAGAGGCAAGTTGAGAACAAAGGCGGCACCAAGGGAAGAGGCAGAGGTGGCACCCTGGGCACTTGTTAGTTTCACCGTCTCCTTTGAAGAGACAGGAATCATAACTATGACCTTCAACACTGGAGTGGTCATTCCCCTCACACATTCACTTCAACACCATGAACAACACAGCACTCAACCTCAAAAGGGTTATTCAAGTCAGAGTCACTGCCAAGGGTGATGACATGGTCGTAATAGAAGGTGGTGTCCCAATCAAATCGGGAGGGGTCAAAACCACCAGAAGGATCACGATTTGGAGAAAGATAGGACATGGGTTTTCTTGCTTGAGGATCAAATGATTTGCTTGGAGTAGCCTGGTCTTGTTGAAGGATCTTGGAGGTCTTGTCTTGATTCATTTTTGGTTAGACCTGTGTGTTAGAAGTGAAGGGTGAAAGGAATCCACAGAATTGGGCAATAAAGTGTCAGATGACATCAATTCTTTGAGATATGTGGTGGTTCAAGGTGCTTGTTCCGGTGTTGGGATTTGTGATGCATTCAATAACCACCGTCTTTTGATTTTCTGTTCTAATTGCTCATTGTAATTGCTCTTTGTGCTGCTTGTTTTAAATCATGTGCCAGAAAGAGGTCAGAGTGGTATGGGAGAAGAAAAAGTCAACTGAAGCCGCAATCCTTTTCGAAAGATGTAGTAGTTGAAAAATTGTAATTCTATCTCAATAGCATGGTGTAAATCACTTGCCTTTGCTTGTTTGCATCTCAAAGCTTTTGGAGACAATTTCTCCATGGAGAAACAAAAAAGGACTCCAAATGGAACAACACAGTGCAATGAGATAGATATACTGGCTGCTTGTGATATAGTACAACATAGGTGCGGATGTGATGGGCGATTTATGTGACAACAAGTTGTTGTCTCTCATCAGTGCTCTTCATTGAGAGGAGGTGAGAGGTGACACAACTGACATTTTACAGGGAAAGGGCTGTAGTAATCTGATTTGAGTAAGTCAGGAGTTTCCTGCTTCCAGCTTTGAATTTTGGTGCGACCACCTCTACCCCCAATGAAAATACAAACTAAAATAAATCCTTCCACACTTCAAACAATTTCATTTTCTAACATATGGTCCTCATCTTGAGATATACAGTCTTGCCTCATTTTGAGTTTTCTTGCTGCTGTTTTAAAAACAATTTACAAGTGACTGTGTAAGGGCGGGCCTGAACATTTCAAATATTTTCCACGATTTTTTGCTGTTAATACTACAAAATTCTTACACATGGAAGTATTACAAAGAGTGACGTAAGTCACCTTGGCCTTTATCTCACTCTAAGAGTAGAGGAAGCGAGACATCCATCTGACTTCTCTGCATATAGAATGATGTAAAATTTAACAATTGGCATGTCAATGATACTGGTGGATGTCCAAGTAAGAGATGCTTCCCTTTCTCACAACATTTGTACTACAAAAGGATGAAGCATGATTGAAACTCTAATAAGAGTGTCTTACATGGAGAATTGTGTGACAAGACATACATATAAACAAAATCCCATTTATTTTGGTTGAGTATAGGTACAGGTAGCATGAGAATTGGGAACCCAAGAAAATATGAACTCTCTGTGGACCAAAAACAAAGGAAGAAAACTGAAGAGAACACAAGTGCCATATTTTTATGTTATTTTAAACAGTAGTTGCTCCTGACCTGAGCAACTGGTGTTAATCATTTGGGTACATATTTTATTTTAAATAACAGTGAATACAGACATGCAAGTATGACTTTGGGGAAATGACTATAATTTTGGATGTCACAGGTCTCACAACGACTGTAATTGTTCAGATGAAATACAGACACAGAGTGTGCTGAATACAAAATGGTCATCTCTACAACAAGATTAGTAGGGTATGAAAGTATCACCTGCAAACAATTGATGCAAATTTGTGTTTTTTTACTGAAGTAACATTAAGCCATACAGTAGGGCACAAATTACACACATATATGCAGAGCGTGCAACACTGTATGCATCAGGGTGTTATCAATGCGTGCAAGCTCTCATATTTTTTCTCTAAGACATCAAAGTTTTTACAACACGAGCTCATGTGACCTTTTAATGCCTATGACATTTACATACAAGAAAGGCTTTTAAAGTTCAACTTTTATATGTCATGTGGAAAGGTAGGTGAATGATTACTTATATTACACAATCTCACGCTGTATATCACTAAGTCAAAAATAATGAATCAAGGTCCTGCTTCATAACTAGTGAAATTCAAAATATGTTGCTAAGTCAAAATAATAATTTAACTAACTTTTCAAACTATTTTGCTAAGTCTAGATAATAGTGAAATTTACTTTTTAGATGAGAGGCCCCCCTCCACCCTCCTAAGGATTTCTCCCATGCCCATGTTGAAGCAAAAAAATCTGACTTCACCTCACCAAACACAAGATAAATTCGATCAATTACAGTATCAGAATGTACCCAAATCATCCCAGTTGCAGCATCCCAAAACACATTACATCAACAGTAGCTAAACCTATTTGCCCCTCTCCCATGATAGATGAAATCCTTTGCAGCCTTCATTTAATTAGGACCAAACTCCCACTCCTTCCACACTGAATATAAGTGCGTAGGACTTTTTGTTATGTTTAATGTAGACTTACCTGTAAAATTGTATCTTATTACCAAAATGAGGGCAAATGTGTGAGCTGCATGTGTGAAGAGTGCGTTCTTGCTAACTAAGCTTAGACCACACACATATCGTCCCAATCCAAACTTACATTTCCGTTTTACATTTTTGATATAAAAAATTACTTAATATTCTTCTTGCTTGCTGCAAAAACTGCGCAGCGGCTGATAGTATTTTTTTCTTCATGCATCAAATCAAGATTTTTCAAATCTTGGTTGTATTGGAAATCAAGTTGCTCTTTCACCTTCTCCTTTCCCCTTCTTCTCCTTGTTGTTCTCCTTAATCATCATCATCCTCATCATCATCCTCATCCTCCTCATCTTCTTCTTCATTTTCTAAATTCTTCAGCGAAACAATTTTTCACCTTTGACCATAACAGGTATGTCAAGAATGTATGCAAGCGTCATTACCTGTAAATAATTATTTTAACATCCATTCACTTGTGAGGTGCACACGCCCTCTAACCAAGTTTAGACAAACTCCTCTATTTCTACACTTAAGACTTCCTCTGTTAAGATGAGTTTTCTTCTGTCAATCCGGCGGCAAAGCTGCTGTCTATTTTTCTGCCCCCCTCAGCAGCAGTCTCACTCTCACATTTCCAACTCTTGTGACCTTTTATTCTTCACACCCCCTCGGTTATATCCCAGTTCCTTTTAACGGTGAACTATTTCACAGTTAGAAAAAATGATCATTACCTATTTTTCTAATGGTGAAATAGTTCACAGTTAGAAAAATACTAATTCCTAAGCCTTGAATGTCTGGTACAAATTTTTGAACTTATCAGATTTGCCTAGCTTTCACCTGTAAAATTGACATGAATGAGGCTTAAGTATTTTTTTGGTACTAATGATGCCAAGCCAAAATTACTTGAGGGACAAATAAGTTTTATTGGACATCTAAAGGAGTTAAGTAGGAATTGAACAGCAAAGGATGAAATAGTTCACTAAGGGTCCACTATTTGGAGCGCTTTCCAAACCGCATATTACGCGGTGCTGCTTTTTGTCACTCATGTTTCATATTCATTAATGTATGTATTTTATGTTCTCTTCTTCTTTAAATGTATCTCTTTCTCTCCCGTGTTGCATTTTCATTTTGCCAGATTGCCGAGAACATGACACATGACTGAAATCTTTTAGTTCCGTACAGTTTCCACAACACTCCCCATTTCAACACACTGGCCTGAATTCATTCATCGCTCCAATGCCAATTTCATTTCATTGCACAGCACAACCGGAACGCATCATTTGCACTGAAAACAAGCACCAACCGTATTTTTTGATCTGCTGTTACTTTCATGCATTAATGGCAGTGCTTCTTCATTTTTTGGCCTAATCTTATCCATAGCTTGTGGACTGCTGCCTTGTTTTGCCTCATTGACTGAATTGCTCATGGACTTCCCTCATTTGCGCCACGCACCATCACACTCCTTTTCGATATACTCTCCAACCTCCTCCGTAAGCTTTTGTCCATCATGCCACGTCAAGCCCCCGGAAGAGCATCTGCCCGCCTTGCACCACGTCTTGCGGCAGAGGCCATGTTGAATGATGGCACTGTCCCTTCTTCCCCTCATGGTGAGTGACAGTGACGCTCTGCAAGGACACGTGTTCACATAACTCCACCATGCGTTCTCTTATGTCTTGCCCATGTCCCGCCGCGACTTCATTGCATTGTATGCATTCGAGCTCAATTTGCAACGCAAGTCTTGTGTTACTGTTGAAACTACCTTTGACCGTATGTTGTGCGTTGTCGTTACCACCGTTATTCATTCGATGGTTAGCTGTTTGACCTCCACCGCATGATATGCGGGGGTACTGTCACCGCATATCATGCGGTGATCATCGTTCCAAACAAGACCGTCTTTTTTACGGTGTCTCTTTGCACCGCATGTTTGACGGTGCAAAGGGACACTGTTCCAATGCATTCAATGTGTTCCTCTACTAAATCTTTTGCTGCCAACCCCATTAATCTTGAGGCCCCCCACCCAAGAAATCCAAGGTGGCCTTCTCTGCTGCTCGTCCTGATGACTCTGATCTGCCAAAAACCAATGCCAAGAAGCCTGCAGCTCCTAAGAAGATGCCTTCAAAGAATCGGGGCGAGCCTACCCCAGATAAGAAATCCAAGGTGGCCTCCTCTGCTGCACGTCCTGATGACTCTGATCTGCCAAAAACCAATGCCAAGAAGCCTGCAGCTCCTAAGAAGATGCCTTCAATGAATAAGGGCGAGCCTACCCCAGATAAGAAATCCAAGGTGGCCTCCTCTGCTGCACGTCCTGATGAATCTGATCTGCCAAAGACCGACGCCAAGAAGCCTGCAGGTCCTAAGAAGAGGCCTTCAAAGAATCAGGGCAAGCCTACCCCAGATAATAATGTACCCAAGACGAAGGCAATTCCAAAAAGGCCAATGTTCGTAAGAGTAAGACCGCCTCCAAGAAAAAGGGTGATCCCGTACCCGCCAATGTGGCGGTTGACCCTGAAGCTCTAGGCCAGCTGAAGTCTCCTCCTGAAGACATGGAACCCGAAGATACAAAGAAGCCAGCAATCCAGAAGAAGTCACCCTCAAAGAAAAAAGATTCTGTCAACCCTAAGGATCCAGGCAAGCCGAAGGCCCGTGAAGATGTTATCCCTCAAGTTTCAAGCACGCATAGCGCTGTTCCTGAGGTTGATCCCATCAAAAACATCAAGGACTTTCCTGCCGAAACTCAGGACTGTGACCCAGAGAAAAAGAAATTCACAAAGTCTAACTGGGAGTCAGATAGTGATAACGATCCATGTGAAGAGTTCACCAACGCAGAACTGGATGGCCATTTTAGCGAACTTCCATGCATCAAATGCCACAATGACAAGGACGTCAGGTCACCCATTGTCTGCATGTGTAAGTTATATGTCTTTTGTTTATATCTACAATCATCATCTACTAATTACCATCATGTTATCCATGGTTATATCATCACTACCCAACATCTACAGTTGGACATGCACTCGCTTGCAGCATGCAGGTTTAGACATTGCCCGTTGCATGACCTACAGTTCGCTAACAAGGCCTTTCTTGTGTGGTTATGTTTCACCTCGTCTAATTGCCAGATACGACCTTGCATGAAAACTCAACGTAAAAATGTACCTCAGGCACCCGGAACATAAATATGTTCAGATACATCACAACAGTGTTATGTCCGTCATATGCAAGACATTCCCAGCTCCACAATGGGACAACAAGAAGCACCTCATCACCAAAACTCAACGTGATCACGACAAGTATTTCATCGAGGCAATGTGTACCTCGTTTGTCCTCTGTAGCATGTCTCCTGCAGCTGACCACAAGAAAGCCCCCACTGACTCCAAGAAATTTGCTGAAGACAATGCTTTTTTGCAAATCAAAGATGAACGTTGCAAGAGGGCCGCAAGATGCATCCACCATATGTGTCTCGACTTGTCTGAAAGATTTTCCAGGTGCAGGCAAGTTGAAGACCACAACTATGACAACAAGGATCTTGTTTTTGAACAACGTAATTCCGCTCATTATTCTCAAGTCCTGAGCAAACTAAAAGCAAAGTGTGGCCGTAGTGGGGGTGTAGTTGTTAGTTGGACGGCACTACTTGGTGGAAAACAACCCCGCATGCTACTCCCACATTTCTTGCTCCTACAAGAGTTCATCCATATATTCCAGCAGTTTGTTGCCGCTGGTTGTTGATGACATGAACAATGTCATATTCAATGACTCACCAGATAGCATGAATGTTGTTTGTCAGTTAATTGAGTATGCGGGGACACATGGTGAACAGATGCCTTCGTAGTAAAGAAAATATGGTCATATTTTATTTGTCATCATGATTGATTGTATTAAAAAGTCTTGATTGACTGTGTTAAAAACTTAATACAGTAACCCACATGTCCCGGTCTAATTACTGCATATCATGTCATATTTTATTTTTTATGATGATTGAAGATGTAAAGCATGTGGTGCAGTGAATAGTACGATCCGTACAATATACTGTCGTGATATAAGAGCTGTAACGCTTTTAGTACAGTGAATAGAATCAACCATTGTATGTAATACGATGATTCTCTTCGTTGTCCGTACTATATACGGTCCTCATATAACGAGACTTCACACATTTAATGCGGTGAATTGAACGCAACATCGCATTCAATACGGTAGTCCTCTTCTATAGTCACACTATATACAGTCATTAATCTCAACTTTTTACATTTGTGATAAAAATAGATGTCATGCAAATTGTGAGGTGAATAAAATGCACCATCGCATGTAAAATGGTTGCTCTCTTCTTTACCCCCAATTTATATGGTCCTAATAAAAAGGAGATGTAACCGATTTAGTGCGGTGAATTGATAGCAACATTGCATTGAATACGGTAGTCATCTTCTATAGTCACACTGTATGCAGTCATTATTCTCAACTATATACATTTGTAATATAAATAGATGTCATGCAATTTGTGAGGTGAATGAAATGCACCATCGCATGTAATACAGTTGCTATCTTTTTTACCCGCACTTAATACGGTCCTTGTTATATGGAGATTTAACGCATTTAATGCGGTGAATTGAATGCAACGTCGCATTGAATACGGTAGTTCTCTTCCATAGTCCCACTATATACGGTCATAAATCGAAGAGATGTAGCTCAGCTTACACAATGAGGTTATTACATTAATAGTCTAACCCATTCCTTTTTCTCTTTCCACAGGACTTAATTTTTTTTACTATATATGGTCAAGATGGAAAGAGATGTAACGGATTTAGTGCGGCGAATAGAATGCACCATCGCATGTAAAATGGTTGCTCTCTTCTTTATACCCCCACTTTATACGGTCCTTATATTAAGGTTGGTAACGTACTTAGTGCGGTGGATTGAACGCAACATCGCTTTGAATGCGGTAGTCAACTTTTATTCTTGCATTATATATGGTCGCCATTCGAAGAGATGTTACTCAGCTTACACAACGAAGTTATTACATTAATAGTCTAACCCATTCCTTTTTCTTTTTTCCTTACGACATGATTTTTTCTCATCACATGCAAACTCGTAGTCCATATTTCTCTCATCCCTCTTCATGTTGGATGTCTTTTCTTTTAACTCTTCAAACAATTCAGTCTTGAACCTAGCTATGTCAGTGTCCAATGTTTGAATCATTTGCATAACCCCTGCCTCAAATCTTTCTATGAACGCCGCTGGCATCTGTGACAAAGACAGGACTTCATCTAAAGAGGTAATAATCCTCTTCCAAATTTCTTCTTTGGATTCTTTGGAAATAAGATCGTATTCTCTGGTTAAATTAGCAACGGAAGGAGAATAGGCATCTGATTGATGAGACACTTCAATTTCTGATTGAAGCCTTCTTGCAATTGGTGACAAGAACTTGCTGGTATCTCAATAACCAGCAAAGCCTGTTCCGTCAGCACATGGGTTTTCTTTGGCAACGATGTCCTCGTCTGTGTCAACACCGTCATCATTTGACACTTTGAATGCGTTGGTTTTCTGTTTATGCAATTGCTCTCGAAAATAACGGAAGTCAGGAACAGTGCCCCCCGATTCTTCAGATTGGGATAACACATAGTCCGCCGCAACATAATCTGATACGGTAGTGTTTGAAGCTAGGTAAACTTCTTTACCATTAATGATATTTTCCAAAGGAGTGTTGGCCAACTGATCATTTTGATCCAGGGTTATACGGACACCCATTCCTTCATTCTGGAAGTGTTCTTCCTAAAGAACGAAATACTGTTAACGATATCGAGCAATGAAGATGATAACTGCACAAAGTTACCTTACCTGAGCCTGTATCATAGGTCTGCCTAATGCTGTGTTGTCACTATAATGGGGGTCATAGACTTTCCAGTGACAAACATGAAACATATTGATGCTCATTTCATCAACCAAACAAAAGATGTGTGAACAGGGTACTCCACACCAATCGTAAAACCCGCAATCACACCAGAGGAAAGTCAGACTATTAGCAAACTTACGAAGGATCTTACGTACTCTCAAGAACCTTGGAAGAGCAGACATTGGCCATTGACCTTGTGTCGAATCAGAAGTCATAGCAGTATCAAAACACCAACACAACCATTCGTTCAACCCCATTTTACATACCTTGTACAAAGTTCTCTTGTCGTAGCTTTGATCTGTGATGGCTTGGGTTTTTGTGATGATGATAGATTTGGTAGGCGCCCTGGATGATTGGTTTGCTTGATTTAAAGATCGGAGTGCCGCTTCTTTCTGTTGGTGGATAGATCTGTTGGTGTTTTTGGTGATGTTGTCTATACCACGGTGAATGTCCATGTTAGCATTTACGCCCAGTTTCTGTTTCACAATGCTGTTTTGTGATTCAACAGGAGATGTCGTTTCTAAATCCATACAGTTAGTGGAGTAAAGGTGAATGTGATTACCAAGATACTTCTCCTTGTCTACCAATGATTCAGCGAAAGAGAGGATTGCCGCTACACAGGCGGGTCCGAGGTCTGCAAGTGTCCAGTCATCTCTCAAAAAACCACAAAGCTCCTATTGCAGGATTGTCCGTACTCGACAATTGTTTCATGCTCATTGCATTGTCTCATTATCCAATGCAGTACTACTGTGCCTGTAACCATTAAAGGGATGGGAAATGGAAGAGTGAGTACAAAACCGCATCAAATGCGTTGGAATAGTTGTAGCATCGTATTACTACGTGGCATCCAAGAATTAACGCATCAAATGCGGTGCTACATATGGACACCACCCCAATGACGGTCTCGCTTTGAACGATGATAACTGTATGGTATGCGGTGACAGTAACCCGGCATATCATGCGGTGGCAGTCAAAAAACTTACCACCATATGAATAATGGTGGAAGCAACACGCAAAACATGCGGTGGTAAAATGGATGATGGACGTACCATAATGTCTTCCCTTACCAGATAGAAGAACACCTTCCCTTGGTAACGTTGGTCGCATATGTTCCTTGAAATATTTCCAGATAGCATGAAAAGTGCAAAGCATTATTCTACTTTTTTTGTATTCTAGCACTCTTGAGGTCATGGTTTCAAAAGTCCTGTATTCCAAAGCATCTTCGTCTGTCAGCCAAGTCGGTTCCTTTGAATGGTTTCTGATCCATACAAGAATGGAAATACATCCTTGAATATATATCGGTACACCCTAGACTTCCCTATTGACACAGAAACGATCAGTAAAAGTGTTCAACATAAGGGTTATAATATACTAGGATAAAAAAAACATACCTGAAGGAATAACTGTCATGTTCGAGAGGTGACACTTGCTGGAGGGAGTGCAAATGACACAGAAGAAGAACTCTTGTTTCTGCTTGTTAACACTGGCAGTGCAGTCCATAAAAAATACCTCCGGATATTTCAAAGTTTCTAGAATCTTTTTGTCTGAGACAAAGGAGATCATGAGGACAAGTTTCTTGTCCTCGCCAAACGTAAGTTCTTTACGTAGGTCAGAGATTTCTGCCTGTATAGCAGCATCCGTTTTCAAAGTTTTGGTGGAGCACGGGCGCCCACGTGGTCATGAAATAGCTCAAATTCCAAGCTTTGGATCATCGTATACTATACGACAAGATATTTTGTTTCTTGATTGCATTGAGGCTGTGGGAATATCCAAAAATAGCTCAAGTTTTATGATGCATGGTAATTTTTCTAGAAGTTATGATGACGTTATTTTTTCTATTTAGTAGCTTTGCATCGTTATGGTATCGTAGTTGCTTTGCAGTAAATATAAATTGTCTATGTATCTGAATTTAAATAATATATATAGGTAGTAATCTACGTTCACTTTTGTCCCCACTTTGGAGAGCGGGGAGACATGCTTGTTTAAAATGGGAGAGAGAGGCACTCAAGTGAGGGTCACTGGACCATGGTTCTTGCTCTACTCCCTCGGACGCAACGGATACAAGGGTAACTAACTATGCTTGACAGGCTATTGGTGTTGGTGCCAAACACTTGCGGGATTTAGCTGTGCTACAAATCCCCAAGCCCCAATGACTCTAAAGTCGCCCATTGGTTAAAGGGTGGGGAAGGGGAAAAAGCTTAGAAAACTATCTAGCAACACAACAATCAGCCCGCAGTTCGTTGCGCCATGGAGGTTGCGGCAACTCTCGCCACAGAATGAGATTGGAGGTGAAACAGTTTTTCCACCTCTGTGCCGTGATGTGCCACCGAGCACGTCTGTCCATCACCCGGATCAAGTGAGGGTCACTGGACCATGGTTCTTGCTCTACTCCCTCGGACGCAACGGATACAAGGGTAACTAACTATGCTTGACAGGCTATTGGTGTTGGTGCCAAACACTTGCAGGATTTAGCTGTGCTACAAATCCCCAAGCCCCAATGACTCTAAAGTCGCCCACCGTGTGTCGTATTTTATACGGGACACATGACGAGGCTTTGGGATTGCGCCAGGCACCCACCCCGCGAGCCACCGGTAGGACGCTGTATCAGGCGGGCTATCCTGGTGGCTCGCGCACCCAGAGGCTGTCAGCTAAACGAATGAAACTTTTGCGCGATGTAACGGCAATGCGGGGTACGGAGGGGTCGTGACCTCGGGAGCCGTCGACTTGTCAGGCAGGGAATTGCTCCTGCCATCATTAATAGATAGACTTCCCGACTGGAGGCCCCTCCCCTGTTTAGGCCGCAGAGGCCGAAACATTCGAGTTGTAGGGTGTCACCAGCAGCTCGTTTGTGACGTCTGTGTACACGCCACCCGCAACATTGACGAAGCCAAAGTGCTTGCGCATTTTTGTTGACATCCCGGCCGAAAAACATGCCAGCTCTTCACGGATGTACTCCATGAAGGTCGCGCTTCGCCAGCGGCCCATCTTCTGTATTTCCATATCCGAGTGCCCCGAGAGCGACAAAGCATTGGCTCCTCCACTGCGGAGTGAGTGCGTGTTGATCCGCTCGACCGGGGTACCTTTCGCCCCGGGGTAATCCAAGGCCTCAGCGGCCCACTTGAGCGCGTCGCGGATGTTTTTGTCCGTGATGTCAAACCGGACCCCTTCGTCAAAGTATGCCGATAGCAGCACCGCGCTGGGGTCGTCGGTGTGTGCTTCTCGTATGTGTGTGTACCGTCGTCCGAGGGCACGTACCGGGCAGTAGTACTCGTCCCCGTTGGCCTCGTGGTGTACGCACACTCCTTTCCAGCCGTTCTTTTGGTTATCCAACTTGAGCGTTGCCCCGTCCGCCGTCCAGATCGCCCAGGCAGGAGCTTGCCTGCTCAGTTGTCGCAGGCGCCCATGGTGGTCCTTGCGGAAAAAGGTGACGTCCCGCATCCGAAACTGGGTAGTCTGTTTTGATTCGTTGCGTGCGCCCTTGACCGTGTACTCCCCAATACGCAGGAGATAATAGAACGCAATGAGGGTCCAGTCCCCCACCGCTTTCACTAGCTCGGTGGCTCCTGTCTTTCTCCCAGCCGTTGCTAAGAACTCCGGCACATCCACCTCCACTGGCAACTGTTTTGTTGTTGGTGGGTCCGCCTTTCACCAGCCTTCCAGTGTCTTGCCCAGTTGGGGCAAGAGATCCTTGGAGTACGCCAGTTTTGTGGGGTTTACCCCACGTTCCAGTGCAATCGTCTGGCCAACGGCCGTGATTGCCTTACTGACTGTTCCAGCAGCCACTTGTTTCTTGCGACCGTAGTATCCTGATCGGACCCGGGCGGCAAACCCTGTGAGGAGGCGGGTAGCTTCGTGGAATGGGGTCGCCGATAGGTAAGGGTCCACCCCCACAGCCGCGCTGTAGGTGACCCAGTGCCTCCAATATACTTCCCGATTCCTGGTAGTCGCCGCCACTCGTCCAGCGAAGAATCCCTCATCCGCAGCACGGAAATCACGCGCATAGATATTTTGAAGGAAGGGCGGAATACGCTCCAAGACCGCTGTTCGGGTAACGGGAAAGTTTTGTTAAAAAGTACAAGTAAATCACAATCAGTCTGGCACAACCACTTTCTTTCGCTGCCCCACGATCTCGATGGGATGTCAGTCATAGAGTTCTCGCAGCCGGCCACGTGTAGTGGGGTCAGTGGGGATACTCCCTTTGCTTTAAGTCGCAACACCAGAGCTCGGAGCAGCTGCGCAGCTACCAGCGAGCGCTTTGACGCCATTCTCTTCACCCAGCTGACTGTTGGGCTGTTGTCGCTAAACAGGGCGACGTGCGAGCCCGATTTTAGCACACAGACCTCTTCCATGATGAGCCACAAGAGCAGGAGGCCCGCCATTTCGAGGTCAGAGTAAGTGAGCCGTCCAGACGGATTGTCCCGGGTTTTGATGTCTGCGCGTATGTCAGGCGGCCACGCCAAACGAAACACCGTGGGGACACATGCCTGTGCTTCCCCAACAATTACCCCACCCACCCCATGTTTGGAGGCATCCTTCACCCCAACAAAGTCCGGCCAGGCGGTGACGAGCTCTGCGCATCGCGTGGGGAGGAGGGTTGATTCGCGCAGGAGGGTTCTTGTCTCAAGTATGGCCGTGCGTAATGGAGCATTGCGGTGTAAGAAAACGAACGGTGGGCGTTTTCGGAGGATGCGGTTACACGGCGAGAGGAGCCCCTTGCCGGCTGGGATGGCCACGAATGCGTGTCTGACTTTCGCCACCACTGACTCAAATTCCTCGAAAGGCACCCCTGCATTGGATGCTCTGCTGGCCCTTATCCATTGGTGTAGGATGGTCAGCAGGGCGTTGCGTTTTTGGGCTTCTAGCCATAGTGTCTTGTTCGTGCCGTCGAAGGTGAATCCCAAGATGTCCTTCTGGAGCGCCCAGGTGCCCTCCCCCTGTTTTAGCTTCTTCAGGGAAATGGGGTCGTTGTTGTCCTCCGCATCTGGAGGGAAGATGTCATGGATTCCGTTCATGACTGCGTTCGCTGTGTGGCGGAGCTGGTGGTGAGTAGCCGGGATGGCGAGTCCCAGAAAATCATCCATGTACACTTCTAGGACGTACTGGAGGCCGGCGTTCTCCGCATCTTCGAGCGGGAGCGTACGGAAGTCGTCACCCTCGGTGGCCCAGTCAATGAACTTGTTATCCTGCAGGGAACCTACCGGTGTTTCCATGTAGACCTCGGCGACGTCTCGTCCCGTCTCTGAGGCGGCGCAGAAGTACGGTGGCGATTCTATCCAACCCATTTGCAACGACGTCGGGACCACTAGCTTGATTGGGTCCGACTCCTGTTCCTGCGGGAGGACGTAGCAGAAATTCCATTCTTGGCCGGCCTCGCAGTCAAGGCGCCAGAAGCCGTCCTTGATGTCCCACTTGGCCATGAAGATTTTTTTGTCATCCTCGGTCTCAGCGAAGGCGTGGATGATGCGGGAGAGCACCTGTCCCATCTGGTCGATTGCCCCACGCGGCGCCGTTTTGACGGTGGCTTCGTTGACGGAGTTGAGGGTGCGTGTCGCAAGCTGTATGTTGTAAGATAGGTCCAGGATGGCCCGAAATCCCCGTGATTTGTGTGGTATCATTGCCACTGGCGAAATCTTGAGTTCTATGGGAGGATCCTGTTGGATGTCCAGCCAGTTGACGAGCCGCGCCTGCCCCTGATGTACCTTTTCCAACGTTTCCCGGCGAAGCTGCGCCGCTGCCTCCTCCCTGTGAGCCGAGGGATGTGCCCCTTTGGCAATTGCCGTCTCCATCTCCTCTATGGTCCAATTTTTTCCCATCTGCGTTGGGCAACCGTTGGTTGCGTAGTGGAGGAGGAGATCCGCGGCCGGGTGGTGTAGTGCCAAGTTCCTGGGGCACATCGCATTCCTGTAAGTTGCTGGCCCTGGTAGGGAAGCCGGGAGTGAGCCGCCGCCGTGATGGGTTCTCCAATAAGTGTCAAGCGGCTGCTCCACTTGCTTGCCTTGTCGCTCCCTCTTTGTGATCTTTCGCCACTGGTCTTTTGAGGCACCGGTCACTGCCGTCCCATCCAAGAATAGTGGTGGGCTGGCTAGTAAGGTGCTGTTCGACTCTGGGGTGGTCCCGTCCCCGCCGTGCTTCCCGGAGGGCTCTGTGGATGGCAACGGTTGCTGCGGCAGGGTGGCGGGCTCTTTGCCAGGGCGAGTTGTCTCGCTGTTTGGATCTTTGCCAGGACGAGTGCTCTCGTGTGATGGCTCTTTGCCAGGGCGCGCCTTCCAGCGGGCTGTGCAAGACAATATATGGAGACATCCCAACCCCGACCGAGCAGCATCCCGGACCAAACGAGTCCCAGGAAAACAGGATGCAAGAACAGACATACAAGAACAGTCAACGTTGTAATTCATAAACAAAACATCCGTATGATCAGGTAACGCAAGGTTTCATACTAATTGTTAGTGTACGACGCACACGGTACTTTTCATACCTTCGCCCTTGTTGAGGAGATCTCCATGCACCTCTCCGAGTACATTCCCTCTTGGTCCTATCACCTTGTCCGCATCCATCTTCGCCCCTCGTCCGTTTCTCTCGTGTACCCCCTGCCGGATCCCCACCAGTGCCGACGCCACCGCCGTCCTATCTTGTCCCAACACCCTTGCGATGGGAGGCGGCGGGGCGATGTCCTGTCACGTGCGTTGCCGCTTGCTTGGACTGCCTACCGCTGCCCCGTTGGCTGTCGTTCGTAGGTTGTGAGTGATCCCGGGTTCGATCGTCTGCCAGAGGCTCTCGGCCCATGCGTCGGGAATCTTGTCCTTTGGCACGTGCCCCTTTCGCAGGCGGCACGGTCTGAAAGGGCAACGCCCGCACACGTGATTGAAGCAAATTATATTTTTTCCCCGCTCATCGACAAAGTCCGGCAATGTCGGAAGGTCCTCCCATTTTACATTCCCTGCCGCCAGAATTTTACCAAACATAAGTGATCCTTTGAAGACACGGTGATACTCCCCGAGGTGCTTCCATAGTACCGGGTGGACATGAGCCAATCTATCTGCCGATGAGGGTT
This sequence comes from Cyclotella cryptica, assembly GCA_013187285.1. Classification (NCBI taxonomy): domain Eukaryota; phylum Bacillariophyta; class Thalassiosirophyceae; order Thalassiosirales; family Thalassiosiraceae; genus Cyclotella; species Cyclotella cryptica. The sequence continues at coordinate 95,137 of JABMIG010000204.1, read as the reverse complement.
CGGCCTGTGGCCTGAACTGTGGGGGCGGCCCTGCCGGTGGAGGCGGCGGTAGATATGCTGCACATGGGTGCCGTGTGGCTCCGCTGACTCCTATTGTCGTGCCCTGCCACTGTGGGGCTCCCATCCCTCCATACACCAGGGTACCAAAGGCGCTGAGTCCCGCTCCCGGGAGCCTGGTGTTGTGGGTGTCGTGGGATAAACCTTGGGTTGCCCATTGGATGGGCAATCTGCGGTTGATTGGCTCCTGCCACCGTACGTTGGGGTAGATGGCGTCAAGAAGAGACCGTGGAAAAGGGATGAGACTCGGGTCACCATTGAACTTCTCCGGATGCAGCCTCTTATTGAAGAAGCCCCTTCCGTCATCCAGAATGGCCCAGACGATCTGCCGACAGAGAGTCGCCGTGAAGTCATGGCGTTTCTCTTCGACATCTTCATCCTTCATAATGTTGTGGATGTTCCACACCTTTAGGAAATGGTCGCATTTGGCGCCAAACAACACAAAGAGTAGGCTGGCATACGTGGATGTGAGCACACGGAGTTCGTGGAACGTGGAGGGCGGGTGCCGTGCGTCGCCGGTGGAAAGCTTGAACGCCTCTTCCAACGTCCGGTTGCCCTTGGATGTGAGGAGAGCCTCCTCACGTTGGAGGGCTAGTTCCCGTTCTGCCGCACTGACTGGGCGGCAAGCGAGGATGGAGAGGCCCAGTCCCGCGGACTTCAATACGGCGGTTCCTCCACCTGGGTTAAACTTCAGGTCCACTAGATCATCGAGTGTCTTCTTTTCGAAGAAGACGCCCCCATCAATTTCACAATTCTGCGCCCGCGCAAAGGCCTGCATCCCCTCCTTCAGATTGGCTCGGACCTCCTCAGTTTAACGGGCTGATTGGAACGATAACCAGAGGCGCGGGATGCCGCGTGGCTCCGCCACTCCACAGAAGCCCTGGAGGGCCGCCAGTTCGTACTCTGAGTAGATGTGCTTATTGCTGTTTGTGACGGACGAGCTAGTCCCCCCCGACGCCGCCTGAGGCCCCTTGTTGAGTGCTTCCACCACCGCCCGGAGGGTCTCTGCAGTTCGCAGAGATATGCTATCCATAGCCCGCCGCTCAGCTTGGCCCTGAGGTAGGGGCGTGCTGGGCGCTGCATGTTGAGGTGGTTGGGCCCCCAGGGTTGCGACAAGCCTTGCAGTCGTCCAGTCCGTGAACGGTGTCTCGAACGTCAGAATGGGCTCTAGGTCCATGCTGAGGAGGCTCTTGCTGCCGTCACTAGACTGTGCCGCCGCCAAAGCCCAGAGTCGGACGAGGGAGACGTCAGTTTCGTCAACGGGTACCTCCGGCTCATTTCCGAGCCGCACGGCTTCGTTGAAGAGCTCCCACGGGGTTCGCTGTTGGCTCGTGAGGAAGAGGCCGAGCAGCGTCGGCACAAACAGTATCGTCGTCACCTGTTGTGAGGTTTTTAAGCCTCCCGGCTGGTACCACCGCGGCGGCGTTGACCCCGCCGGTGCGAGGGCCCTGAACTCGTCCTCATCCGTCCCCATCGAAACACTGGGCCAGCTCCATGGCTTTTCTGGCTTGAGCCCTACGGGGATGCACCCCTGTTGCGGAGACCTGTCTCCAACGAACGCTACCGTCTTCATGGATGCGTCGTCGCCAGAGGTGGGGTCTAAATACACAGCCGCCGAGTGCATGATGTTGACGAAGCGGTTTCCGGGTTGTATAAAGGCAAACACCCGGAGGGAGCCCGCCAGCGCCTGCTCCTTAAACACTTTTGTCTTCGCCGCCGCTCCTCCGACCTCCCGTTGCCAGGCCCACTCGCGTTTGTGGTAGTCAGCCGTTTGACCTACCCTGGCTGCGATCTTGTGTAGGGCAGCTTGTAGGGTTCCTGCATGAGCAGGCAAATCCGCTGCGAGTGTTGCCGTGGCAATGGCTGGCGCGCGATCAGGTGGTGGCGGCGGAGCAGGTGTGGTAGGGGCGGCTCCTGAGGCACCGTGCTTGTCCGCGATGGCTGGGAGGAGGAGCCACGGGTCGTTCTCGTTGTCCGTCGGTGCCGCTGCTAGTGAATGGCCGGGTAGCTCGTCTGCCTCCTGCGTTTGCGTTGGGAGCGCGGGAGGTTCGTTTGATGGTGGCGGTGAGTTGTCGCGCAAACTTTGCCCGATTGTGGCAAACGCCTCCGCAAGGAAGTCACGTGTAGCAACCATAGATGTCGTGGCGGTTTTGTGTAGCTGGCGAATCGTGATGATGATATGTTGTGCGCGAAAAAGCTTAGAAAACTATCTAGCAACACAACAATCAGCCCGCAGTTCGTTGCGCCATGGAGGTTGCGGCAACTCTCGCCACAGAATGAGATTGGTGGTGGAACAGTTTTTCCACCTCTGTGCCGTGATGTGCCACCGAGCACGTCTGTCCATCACCCGGAGACATTCGTATCAGAGTCACCTACAAGCGAGAGCCGGTTTGTGTGCCGTGTGCGACTGGATAACCGTTGGTCCTTTTAATCCCGTATATAGCTTATTTCTCGCAGATAAGCTTATTTTGCGCAGATAGCTTCGCCGCAGATAGCACTATAAATATTGCTATCTGCGAGGACAGCCTTATTTGCGAGAGCATACTATTCCTACGTGAAAAAATAGGCTTATCTGCGAGGACTCTCTTATTTGCGAGCTCGCAAAATAAGCTTATCCTCGCAAATAAGCCTATCCTCGCAAAAGTAAGCTTCTTCTCACTGACGTAAATAATAGTCACAGTGTGACTGAAAAACACATTGCAGTGCGTTTATTGTGTATCGTACCATATATTATGACTACCAGTGACCGGCACTTGACTGGCACTCGTTTCACTGCCAACCACTCTCTCTGCTCTACACTTTTAACCCAGACGTGCAGATATACTTATATATATGTAATGTGGTGCTACCTACTATGATGTAAGTAAAAATATGATTGTTTGTTTTTGTTTTTCAGTTTTTCAACACTCATGGAGGTGTGTAACTTTGACTTAAGTAGTACTACCATACTGTTAACATGTCACTTATGATTTTCCTACAGCCTCATTTGGTAAGTATTTCAAGAAGTCAGTAGTTATCACACAATTAAGAGAAGGTGTCGAATGACTTACCTGTTCAAAAATTCCATTGCCTTTTCAGCGGAAGACATTATATGATCAATCCCCAACACTTTTTGGTGCAACAGCTCACACTTCTGAACCAAGTTACGAACTGTTGCTGACTGGTAGTTGCCATTTGCGTCGTCCAACATCTCAAGTAGAACCGCAAGCTGGGCTGGATGGACTCCAACAGCAGACATGCGCTAGATCAAATGCTTTGATTGATCACTGATGTACCTGATACCTTTCAGTTTTGCTTCAGGCGTATACGCTGGATGTCCATTGTGCATGAGACAGGTGGTTTTGTAAACAAGATAATAACACCCATCGGGCCATAGGAAAAATGCAATGCGACACTTGCAACGATCTCTTTCATCGGTCTTACGAATTGAATGAACGCGACGGTTTGACAGCTGATTATTGGAGTACTGTGATACGGTGGATGTTGTTGAACATTTTATCGCTTTCGTTTCCTGTTTCCCTGCCATTGCGTCAAGTGATGATTCAAGCCTCAAGCTTGTTCTTGTAAGATGCTCAGGCATTACCCCATCCTGGGTAAAGTTTTTGTTATCGAAAGTGTGTGTGTCTTTTTGTTTCTTCTCTTGGAGGCGGGTGTGGGAACACCAAAGTATGAAGCAATTGTTCCTAGATCCACTGACAAAAGAAAACTTGGAACCGTGGAGGGAGTTTTGAATCATGAGCACAAGGGCCTGAAATGAATCCTTGCCTTTAAACATTGTTTGGTCAAATCTATAGACGGAGTGAACAGGATACAACTGTGGTTGATTCTTGGCGTTGTCCGGAGTTTGGGGAGCTTCTTTTGTTGCGGCACATGACAGGTTGCCAGGTCCACTGGAATCATCTATGATGAATTGTTGTGTCCATTTCTGACAGTCTTTGACCGCCTGTAGAATGGTGGTTTCCAGTGATGGATCCATGTTAGACTAACAACACATGACATATAAAAGGGGTTAACGAATGCAGAGATGTATCGTTAGATACATAATTGATAGATGACCGTATGATGAGCGTTGAAAATTTGACACTCACTGTATTATATACTGTCGAAGTGTATGGTTTAACACCATAAGAAGTGCGGTGGAAGATGGATTTGCTAGCACCGTATGGAATGTGTTATCAGTGCAACGGCCACCGTATGAAAACGAAACCGTATAATGTGTGTTGGAAGATTGTTTCGTTAGCACCGTATGATATGTGTTCTAGGTGCAAGAGACACCGTTCAATACTAAGGCCTTACTAGGATCGGTGGAAGATGGATTTGCACCGTATGATATGCGTTCTAGAAAGCGGCATTGTATGACGTGTAGTGGAAGTGGTGTGAAGAATTTGCAATGGCGATGCGATGAGGTGGGTAGGGAATTGAACTCCTGTGGGCAGGATGAATGCGTTGAAATGAGAACTTGACTGGAAGAATAGCAGCAAGGACAACTGAAGTAATCCCAAATAAGGGAGTACAGGAGTGTAAACCAGTTGTGCGTGAAAAATCGCGAGAAGACGACATACATGGACAAAGAAAAGTGGCAATGGACTTAGACAAGATCACCTACAACTGAGAGATGTGAGTCTTTTGAGTCTTTCACGCCGCATTGAGATGCATCGGTAGACTCGTCATGGATGGTCCTGTGAATGGGAGAAGATGCTGGGAAATTGCCATGGATGGCGGTTGATTCCCTTTGTTTCTGAGATTGGGGTGGTGGCGGCGATGACCGCATGGTGAGGAATAAAGAATGGGACAATATGGTCTGTCTGACGTAAGGGGACACTATGCAATGACAAAAAATAAATGTATCATTTTGAACGGAAATAGGATACCCATCGAAATAAAATTTGACGCCAAACTGGATGTCACAAAAAGCAACCATCAAAATCATACAACTTCCCGTGATTTTGACCTAGCCATCATACAAATCGTGTATGATTTTGATGAGTTGCAAAAAAGTGTGAACTATGTTGGCGGTCATGCTTTTTGTGTATCGTGATCTGAGACACATCAAAATCATACAAATATTGTATGATTTTTCAAAATCCCCCACGTGCCCTGTTTCTCGGTATACTCGACGTATATCGGCCTGCAAAATGGCAACGTTAACACATGAACTTCATGCGTATTATTGATATTTGATGTCTTTTTGTCTCTATCTTGCGTGAGGCCACTCAAGTGAGTGAGATTTTGGTTTAGAAGCAATATTTATGCTCTATAAGACTGTTTTCATTTAAATATTCTATTTGGCTTCCTGGAGCATTTGTGTTGCATGCAATTTTTCTTAGCATTCATGATATAATTATTTTGGTATACAAATTGCTAGTAAACCATTACATGAACATTCAGGAAATAATTTTCTACATGTTGTCTTCATGAAATACTCTGAAAGTGTTGGCCATTTCTCGGATGTCCCCCCATTTAGTTTTCTTAATTTACTATTTGGTTATTGCACTTCTGATGAACTTCCAGCTTTATCACATGTCACTGCAGCCATGTAAAAACTCCACTTCACCATCTGTCAATCATTGACGGGATGCACCAGGGTGAAGCATCCTTTTCGGGACCAAAATGGTGGGGGGTATCAACTCATGTCTTCAATTACTTTGATTTTCACATCACCAATTTCTTATGTTTCTCAATTTATGCTTTCGGTCATCTCATCTACTACCCACCTGAACAGATCACAATCAACCATTCAAACAGTATGCCCTTGGAGAGCATCAATGAATTGTCCCTTAAATTTGTGGTACAATGTGGGCATAACAACTTGCAGCCACAGCGTTTTTTATTTGTTAAATTTTTACTAGACATCTTGAGTTTCCAGTTCCCCACTCTCCACAGAGAACAAACAACTCCTCAAAAAGTCGACCTCAGATTGAGGACCTAACAGACCCCTATCGGCCTCAGATTGAGGACCCTAACAGACCCCCCGAAAAAATTGAAGGAGCTTGTGCTGAGTTGAATTGCATTTTTTGGGCCAATCAGGTGTGGGGATGGCGATGCTGCTGCCATTTTGTGTTGTGGTAGTATGATGAGGATTTTTAAATTGGTTAGCTCACATTTCAGTCACCTCCCCCTCTTGATCCTGGAAAATTCAACTGCCTTGCAAACAATTATTCTCAGGTAAACAAAATTCAACTGCCTTGGAAACAATAATTCTCAGGTCAATTGCCTTATGAATTGACAAAATGTAAGGAGTGGCTAATTGTTGATTATGTTCTCATTGTACAACTTTTGAATTGAGAGCTCACATTCACGTTACAAGCACCCAATGTTTGTCCATGCAGCCCACAGCCAACTCATTGTTACTTGAAGGATCATTTTTCAAAAAGGGCTTCAAATAGTGATTGTGCATGTGGTATGAGTTTTGTTTTGACCTTTCAAAGAGCTGTCTCCTGCAGAGCAAGATCTCAATGATGGTAATATGCATTATTTTCCTGTGAACTTGTGGGGGATACACACATGACAAAGATGGCCTGTTCTATTACTTATACTGTTAATATTTCTAAAGGAGATGTCACACTAATCAATGCATTTGTGAATTAAGATGGGCAGCATGTTGAGCTAAAGATGATTTTCTATATTATAATGGCATTTTATTTGCCACAGTGAGTATGGATTTTTGAAACCACTGCATAGTGGAATTGCACCTCCCCCTTAAATCGGGCAAAAGCTTAGGTGAGCTGCATACAAGCATAAATAGTAAGATAGATTCTTTCACCAGGATGTTTTTCCTAGTAAATTAGGATGACCTTGATCTAATCCTTAAGACTATCAGATAAGATTTTGATTTTGTAGCTCATTTTTTCAATGACAAGTGTACACTATTGTTGGGATTCTCAACCAAATGGTAGGATGAGGACAAATAAAAGGTAGCTTAAATAGTAGGGTGGATTTTTCAATAAAACTTTTCACTAGTAGATTATCATGCCTGTAGCTAAAAATGTTAGCATTGTAGTTACAACATATCAATTTTTTACAAGTAATATCTTAGATCTTTTATAACGAAAAAAGTATGACCTTGCGATGCATACTAATATATAATTGAACCTCTACCAAAAAATGGTATTTAAAGAAAGGTAATATCTTACGATTTTTCTGATCACGTAAATTATATTACTTGCAGCCGCTGCAAGATTTTTTGTAGCTAGCTAGGCAGAATACGATTTGTAGAGACAGAGGAAGACGTACTTTTAAAAGGAAGTGCTTGTAGCAACTTAACTCATAAAAATCAGTCTACAACAACGTATCTACCGTTTACTACATAATATAAAAATTTCATCAAAACGGCTTAGGTCAGGTGCACCCCCAAAATGCAGTTTTTTCATAGTGGCATATTCATCACCAAAAGTAGGCAGCACAATGGCATGGGTGTTCTTTGTGTGTGTGCAACTTTTTGTGAAGAAATTTAACCCCCTTCCACTAGTACTGGTGTATAATTATTTGGCGACTAGTGACTCACCTATCTATTTGCTTTCTACTTAAGTATGTAGTATGTTTCATGCTCTGTACGCAGTAAACCTATTTCATACATACTTATGTATGGCAAATGGAATCCTATTACATCAGACACACATTCTCTATCTACCTTCCACATGTTTGTTGTACTTTGACTTCTTTAGCACTTCCTGACTTATTGGTAAGTTGCCATCCCGTAAGCAATCTTTACTCGACTGAATGTGAACACGGTCCTTAGTCATTACTGCAACAACAGTACCTTGACACCACTGGTAGATAGTTGTCCCATCCTCTTCCTTAAACATCCACACCTGCTCAATCTGTAGCCCCACCAAGATTTCATCCACTTCTGGTCTGATAGGTTGCATTCTCTCGTACCTGTCAGTTTGCCCTTGTTCCTCCATATTGTCTCTCATTTTCATAGCTTCGTCTATTAAATTATTCTTTTCATCTTCGAATTGCTTATCTAAATCTTCAATGTCAGAAGTTTTTGTTCCCAACTGCTTCGTCTTCTTTCAAGAAGGAAGACTCATTGGTGGGGCTTCTTGAACACCACCGTGTTTTTGCTGGGGAATAATGGTATCTATTATATGTTCAGTAGTTCCTCAGGAGTGTAGTCAATACCTTTTTTGACCATGGGTGATGTAGATCCTTCCATCCAAAACCAATCACTCTAATTTGAATGTGATCTTTGATTGCTTCTAACTTTACTGCTCGACTGTTCAATTTACTAAAGTTTTTGGCATCCACCTTACTTTTCCAACATGCTCCAGAGTGGAACATGTCAATATATGTTAGAGCATTTGCATACTCCAACTGAACAGCTAGCATCTTCTTCTTCCGTAGTTCCTCTTGACGTTTTCTCTTGCTTTCTCTCTGTTTGTCTAAAGCAACCTTCTCTGACTTTCAAACAATTCAAGCTACGTTGAGAGAAAATTGCAACAAGGACTGACACATGTTGTACAAAAACTGATGATATGCACCATTTTTGGATGTACCTCTAATTCCACGTGCAAAGTCACCTTTAACACGAGCATGACTGACCGCAGAAGCATGAATCCCAAGCATACATCCAAATGATTGTAACTGACGTGTCAATGATGCAAACAGAGTCTTGGCAGGATCATTGGTTGCCATCTTACCTAGAAATGCAAAATGCTCTTCATCCGTGCCCTCAACACTCGTCAAATAGTTTGAAGTAGCTTTCTTTGGATCGCTCAATTCTTTGACCATGACTTCTGCTACTTCAGAGGCCATCAAAATAACTGTATCTGTTGTTTTGTCATTCTCTTTGTGTTGTGGATAAAATAGTTCTGCATTAAGTTAGTCGTACGGCATAACTTTTGAACCATCAATTGCATGAGTTTGTTTCACTTCATACTGGTAGGACATGGCTTCTTCCAATGACCCAAGTGGTATATCTCTGACTTCTTCATCAGTATGAATTTTGGAAAAGATGACGTTCATGAAAGATTCATCCAAATATAATGACCCATTGTTTTGAATTTTGATTAATGCAATATCTAAAGCATCAACTGCCTTGCCAATAGAACACACTGACCAGTCAATTCCACACTGTCCTAAGAAATGTGTGTTCCCTGCAAGCCAGCGTAATGGCATAACGATTTTGAAGAAAAGAATAGCCATAACTTGACAAAGAGTGACCATTTCAACTGACGTCAAAACAATGAATGAGTTTCCTGTAAAATGTTATCCTTATGTGCTTGAAGGCACTCATCAAGAAATTCTATGTAATACTTGCACAAAGGAACCAATTTGAGAGATTGGTAGTAATGCATTCATTCTTTATACAATGACATATATCACCTACGATTCCAGTCAACAGCAGCAGCCCCCTCAGCTGCTAAATCTTGTATTGACCTGCTGTGCACTCCACCGGAACAAGCAAGACTCCTGTGTGATTTCTTTTCAACCAATGCAAAAACATGTCTCCATGCCCTTTTGGGTAATTTGCCGGAAGGCTAAACTCCTTATCAATTTCACGCAACACTGCTTCAAACATTGTTGGCACTCGATACCTAAAATTGATAGCTTCTAAGTCATTAGCTAAAATTTCATTGAGGTAGGAGGACATCCGCTGGGTGACTGCCCCAATCCAAACATTTCTCATGTGGTTGTGGCAATCTTGTGTGTAGACATGTATTTGTTCATCTTCTGAATTCCGTCCATCATTGCGTAGCTTCTCACCTACAGCTTCAATTGCTGCATCTCTGATAGAGAGTTCAATAAACAAGCTGCATTATAAGTGTCAGTGGTGATGACTCCATCCCGAAGTTTGGATAGATGAATTGCATTGGCCAATGGAATGTCATGATTTGTGTCAGACATAGCTTCATGAACAACAACCCACTGATCAAGCAGTGATGCTTTCTCTTTCAGTGTCTCTACAATTGATTTGCAGATAGTTTCAGACTTTTCATCCTGGGGGTAAATGCAACCAGTTATTAATAATGGTCTGAAAGGACAAATGTTTAGTTTCATAACATATCTAAATTCAAGACACAAAGATCAAAGTACTCACTTAAACAAATCATCTTCTTCGATGCTAACTACTAAGTTTTGGAAGGCCACCTGCCTGCAAGAAGTGCCATCAGTAAATAAGTGTTCCCATTTGTTGGCCTTTGCAATTCTGTAAGTAGCAAGTGTTTGGACGACAACAAGCAACACTGTCTGAGCGTGCCCTATAGTCCAGATGCTTGGAAGCTCACGTATCTCTATTGTCTGTGAGAATAACTTGATCATGGTCACAATGTTGTTGTTGGTGCATGATGGTGTGGTACTGTTCACAATTTGTTGAATAATCAATTCCCATACATCAAGAGGGCATATTGGATTTCAAGTATTGCCTTGACGAACCCTTCCAAATATATTAATGGGCACAGCATCATTTGCTTTAGTAAATGCTTTTAATGCATCGTCCAATTTGTGTTGAAGATCAATATTCTCATTGCACTGTCTCGCCAGTTGTTCTTTGCATACCTTCAATTCCCTCTTGAGAAATTAAACCTTTGCAAGAATCTCCTTCAACTGCTTTGTAGATTGATTAGTCTAGTGAGCTGCAGATCTTGCTTCCTCCTCGGCATCGATTGCTCTGTTTGTGAGAGAAGTCAAACTGTGAGATAACTCCAAGTTCTTTACTTTAAGTTTCTCGATGGATATCGATAAATGTTGTCGTTCCTTCACTCAAGTATCCTTTATGGCTGCCTCAATCATCTTGTGCTGTCTTGCCTTCAACCTCTCATTTTCATGTAGAACTTTGTCACGCTCATCTTGAGCATCTGCTAACGTGCTCCTATTGATGAGCGGGATGAAAATATTGAGATATGAATATTACAAAATGACAAAGAAAAACTGACAATGCCTCACATTACCAAGGTTACCTTTGAGTCATAAACTTTCTCCAGATTATTCACTTTCTTATCAGCGGTGCACTCTCTTTTTCTTCCTCAGAACCCAAAGCAACCAAATGCTTTGTGTGTTTTTGCTCAGTTCTGTATTGTAACGAGCGTTCTTTTGTAAGCTCTACTTAATGCTTCTTCTCAAGATCTGCAATCCTCATGCTTGCTGCTCTTTTTACCTTTGCAATTTCCTCATGACTTCTGTCTCTCCATAACATCCAACAGTCTGTTCAATCTTGCAGCATCTGAACAGATTTTGCAGAAGCTGCTGCTGCTCTTGTTAGATCCTTGGTGAGTTTCTTGTTATCAGAAACTAATAATGAATATTCTTTTTCCAGTGATGTGACGGTGGATGAGAGAGTTTTCATTTGCTCCTTTGCCTTTTTGTTTAAGTGTCATTGGTATTGAACTTTGTTACGTAGACTCTTCTGTTTTGATGATGACTTAGGTGCTACTGAATGAGGAGCACTTGCTTGCCGGGTGAAGGATGCCTTTGGTGCATTTGGTAGCAGAGTCTTGGAGTTGCCTCCCTTTGCTTTCTTTAACAGAGCTTGTCCCTGCCGTACTTTCTCTTAGTTGAGGACAAACAATGAGTGCGCCGTGACACAAAATGAAAAGAACAGCAATAACGACAAAGACCAACCGATGTCTCAATTCTGATGGATTGTTGTGAATGGATGCTGAAAGTCCTGCAGAATGGCTAGCCACTGAAGATACTGCAGAAGACATGTTCTGTTGAGCGACATTACTGACAGGAAGGATGGTACAAGATGATGAATTTGACATGGTAGGATCAGAGAATGATGACGACAAAGGGAGAGTTTGGACAACCTCGTCAACTGTCTTGAATCCACTTTGTCCAGAAATTGTGTGCTGAAAAGATGGCTGCTTTTGTGCCATTTGATACAATTGCACAGAGCTAGAGATTGCAAAGAAACATGGGGATTCTCGGGGTGTTTTGATGCCTTGTTTTGACCGTGGTACATGAAGATTCGATTGCGTGTGATCACTTGAATTGCTACACGAACAATGGCGCAAATTGTGCAGTGACCAGACAAGCGTTGAACGCGAAAATTGCATGATGCCTAGATAATACTATAATCTGGGAATAGAGTAATTCGAGTGCAATGAAAATGTTTTGTTTCACATTAACATTTTGCCAAGCTGATCAAGTGTTGGCTTACACAATTGATCTATTTGACTAAGACTAATTCATCATTCGCCAGAATTTGTTGGTCTCCTGCCAAATGAGAAGGTGGTCATTATTTTTGTACATGTGACAGCCAGACACTCATGACTGGCCTTTTTAGGGGGATGCACCCCCCTACCAGTGGTGAAGACTTCCCTACTGTCACTAAAATAACATTTATTGATTTGAATAAGTTGTGTTCTCAATGCCATCATCATTTTAATGGGCAATGTGATATGATGGAAGTCTAGGTGAGCAGAGACTTGGCATGAGTTGCAAGCAAGAGAGCAATGGGGCAGTGGCAAAAAAGTGACAGGGGGTGACGGGCTATGATGGGAATTGTCAGAGTGGGACAGATAGGTATGAGTATAAATTCACTTTGAACCACGGAATGTCAGATATCTTTGGCCGCTGTTGTGGCCTCAATACTCACCCCCTGAGACCAGACCAAGATTGAAAACCCATTTGGGACTATCTTGAGGGCTTACGTCCAGCTCCACATGACCTCAGGTTGTCGAGATCACCACCCCAAATTTTCCACCATTACATGTCTAAAATAAGATTATGGTTCAAAGTCCACCACGTAGAAATTGGTTTGTTTCCTACGGTTACATTGATGTCAGACAGCAAAAGTGTCAAAATTATGGGTGATGACATGTGGTCGCATGATGCTGCACCATCTTTTTACTCTCATTAGAAGTAGACTACGGACAGACTATCTTACACTTCGCATCAGAGCAATTTTTAGTGACCGCTCGTAGAATCAAGCGTCTGAATAGTATTACAAGTCCGTAGTGGTTCAAAGTCCACCCTTTGGTTCAAAGTGAATTCATACTCTTAATGGGCAGTGATGGAAAAATGTGCCACTTCCTTCTGATGTACCATAGGTGAAACAGGTTGAAAAAGGATTGAACCCTGAATTATGTGAGTGTAAATTATGGTATGGTATCATACTGTGTCATGATTACGTCCGTCCGGTACTTCAGGGGCCTCCTTTTTCAGTCATACCTGGACTCTTGTGGAACAGGTTGGAATGACAGAAAGAACAAAAAGAATGCAGCAATTGGATGTCGGCGCCATTTTTGTCTCTTTCATTTGATGTTACTGATTCCTACTCTCACTTGAGTCTAGAAATCCCAAGACGAAACCGTCCGTGACTGTTAACAAGACGTGCCAAGACCAAGAGCGAGAACACGAGAAGCAAAGATAAACACATAACATCAGGACAATCAGAACACCATGCGATATATGCAAACTGTAGAGATTGAGACGTTTTCAGCGCTCGCCTGAGATATGCTTGATATGGTCCTTTGAAAACTCTCAACGCGAACAGCCCCTTCCAGAATCAGTAATGACAGCGCAAACGATGAACCATCCAACACATCCTAAACCTGGTCTCGAAGTTGGTAATTGGAAGGTAATTCGCCCTCCCTTTCGACCAGACGATGCAATCGAAGTTGGCGTCGTGGAAGTCCATCCTGCATTACATAACAGAATAGTCTACGCAACGCGAACGCGATCTGAGCAAAACCATGATCTTGAAAATGAGCTCGTGGTCATTCAAGACTTTGATAACCTGCGGCCATCGGATAATCCACTGTCAGACCCTGATGAGAGTCGCGTCGTTGCTTGTTTTTCGCTTGACGAGCTCGTGACGTGCTTAAATGATTTTCAGCACACTCACTCTCACACCAAGGAGACATTGCCCCTGCTCTCTATTAATGCAATTGCATCTTGGACCGAACCGATCACTGTCCATACTCTTGGTGCTGTGCAGCATCTGTCGTTTATAGATAGAGAGGCTATTCGAACTACTGCTGCTCCGGGATATGTGAAAGACCGCCCGTCCACGGATGGAATTTACAAGCTTATGATTGGGTTTCGGCGGTGCATTGTGACTGTAACTTTGTTTAAGTCAAAGAGCCAACAAGAACCATATGCTCGGGGCCTTTCTGTTCAAGCATACATCGGTCCCGATGACTTCGACGAATACGAAGGTGCGACCAAATCCAAAAAGAAACTCCCTGCCTCGTACGCAGTTCCCATATCAGAACACATTATAGTTTTTGGTTGCTATGATGGTGGTGTCCGATTCTACGATCTTTTGCAGCGAAAATTCGGTAAGGGTAGTGTGTCGTGACACCTGGTTATTGTGAAGTGCTATCATCATTTTATATTGATAACACGTTTACCGATTTCGTCGTCACACAGTAAAATCCGCTCTGGGTCCAAATGGAAGATCGAACCCAGTTGTTAGAGTGATGAATGCAAATCCAATAATCCATTCAGGTGACGCGACCTTTCTTTTGTAGTCTAGAGATACACATGGTTTCATTATTCGTTAATAATAAAATGATCCAACAAATGCTCTCATTCCAGGCGATGTTACACCTCAGACCATAATGCCTAAAATTGTCTGTGCCTGCGCGAGTGGAGTAGCTTACCTATGGGAGCTGGATTTATCGGTCGATGTCATGACCGGCGAAATTTTATATTTCAACATCCCTCCTCCTGTTGCTTCCTTTGAGGGCATGGTTGCTTCTGTATCAGGCAAAGGTGTTCCAGTGATTTACCATCCTTCGTTGTCCCCCTCTTCGATTGCATCACTTTCTCCCTGTTCGTCATGGGAGCAAATCGATATGGTGAATGCGCAGTTCGACCTTTCATTCGATCCTCATCGCAACATCATGTTTTGGACTTTTTCTCCCGATTGTGTCGGCGCTTCTTTGTTACGTCATGCATCAAGGGAAGAAAGGCTTAATTCGAATGGTTCTATCGTGGCTTGGGACTTATCGAAACTGCCCGATTCTGATTGGCCTCCCCCTTTAGTGACTCCACGCTGTGTTTTTCCTTTGCTTCGTACTGAAAGCGGCAGAATATCGTCTAGTATGGTTCTTCCTGGAATTTTGAATGATACGACTCCAGATTCGCTGATCGCGACAGTTTATGTTTCTTCATCTAGCGAAATTGTGACGGCAGTTACCGACATGACAACTCGGCACGACTCGGTTCAGCGTGACTCGTATTCAATGGTGCTAGCAGATTTGAATGAATTGCGGTATGGCGATGTCTATTCTCTCGCAGCGTCGCGAATGAAGCCTTCAGTGATAGCTATGGGGACGTCTTATGGAGTATTGCTCGCGAAAACATTTGAGAATAATCATGCTGGAAGCCAACTTCCCATTATTGACGAGGACACATCCGTGCAGTTCTCTATAGTAGATCAAACAAACCATCGACAGCAGAAGTTTTTGGATGCATCCGTGGACGACACGAATAGTTCGTACGATGTGGATGGCTGGAGCCTCACCCCTTCGCTGAAAAACAATAAATCATTTGACGATGGTGATCGAGTTCCTAATGTGAACGAAATGAAAGCAAGGCTATCTGATCTTGAAAGTAGAAACAGTCAACTAGAAAACGCATTGGAACAGACCCTCTCCAAGTCGGAAGTGTCAACACAGATGTCGGAAGACAGAGAAAGGGAACTCAGGGCTCAAATGGCATCAATCCTTGAACAACAACAACAATTTTGTGACGCAACAAAACACGAGTTACAATGTGCTCTCAAAAGTATTGAGCACTTGCAATCGGCGCTGGAAGCGAAGGAACAGTCTTGCGTAGATATGCAAAACGATATGGATGCCCTCAGATACGAACTCGGAAGTCTCAAACAAAGATTTGAAGAAGACGAGGACGTGATTCAAAATACACCACCGCAACTTTCAGACGCTTCCAAAATGATTGAAATATTGGAAATGCGAATCTCCACCAAAAATCAGCTTTGTCAAACTCTGCAGGAGGAGGTAAACTGCCTCAAAACTGCAAATGAAGAGGAAAGGAAGGAAAACGAAGCAAGAGTGGCAGAGATTGTGTCAGATTTGATATCGACAGAGAGAACAACAGTTACAAGTGACGAAACTTCAGAGTTGCTTGAACAAGAGATATCTGAACTGAAACGAAAAGAAGAATCTCTACAAATTTATGTCAACCTACTCGAAGAAGATAAAGCTCTGCTTGATAGAGAGCTTGATGAAGCAAAACTGAAGATTGACCGTTGTGAACATGCAAAAAGAGAGCAACAAGCTTTCATAAGTGACCAGAAGGAAACGATCGATTCGCTGCTTGAACTCCTCGATAAACAGGACATTGAACACAAAAAGAGAATAGCAAGTCTTGAAGATAAGATATCCGCTCTCGAATCCAAGTGTGAGGAACTTCAGGAAAAATTGGCAGCCGAGGAAGACATTGCAACTCAAGCCGAGATGAAACGAGTTTCTACCGAAAGTTTGAATGTAGAACTCCGAAAGGTATGTCAAGATGATTTTTATTATTTTTTAACCGATCCTTCATCAATCAATAGCAGACGGTTCTTTTTGTTTACACCACTGTTTCTCATAGGAAAATATAAGATTGGAGCAAGAAGCCCTGCAGAAGCATGCATTGTACAATGCAATGAAAAATGAGTTACAAAATGCTCTTGATGAACTCGCTGTGCACGATAACGCAGACAAGAGTCAATGACGAAGGCTTATTCGTTTTCATTGGTATTTATTTTGTATGACTATGACTATAATAATTTATTTTGGGTGTTTCGTAACTGAAGGTTATCATAATAAAGTGGTTCCACCATTATCCCTACCGTCTGTTTCTCTGATTTGACATAAATGTCTTCCAGACACGATCATCATTCGAGCCTTGCTTTCCGTCCCATTCATTCCTCATAGAATCTCCTTTTGTCCCGCTGACTTTACCACCTTCGGGCAATGCTTCGCCTTTCGCCAACTTTCTAGCCACCTCGAAGCCCAACCTTGCACGACTTTCTTCCGGACCTTCCTCTGCATCCCTTTGAGCAGTTATTGCGTCGATTTCGGCTTGGCGCTCATCTTTCCGTTGTTCTATCCACTCGCGATTGTGCAGGGCAAAGTTGTGGCTGTAGGATGCTCCTACATTGGGAGCATCGGAGCTCCTTTGTATGAATGAGCCGGCCGGTATGGCCGATGATTGGACAGGGAGTTCGAAATCATCATTTATGCTGAAAGTACTGAGAGGCTGTTTTTGTGGGGCTGGGACCTTTGGCTCTGCAACAGCTGCATCCTGCCGCTTGCGTTTACCGGGCCCAGGGGCAAAGCTCATCGGGACCATCGCAACAAGCGAGGAGGGGTCGGGAATTGCAGATGATTTCAAATCATTCGCGGTGGAGGAAGAAGTGTCACGTGCAATATCTGGATCAGCCATTCCAAACCTCGCACGTCTAGCGCGTTCAAGTTCCAAGGCAGCCCTTTCGGTCTCTTTCAGCGCCTTGAGCCTCTCGTCAATGGGCAATGTCACTTCCGCAATTCCCGTTCCTCCCATCATTGTCCCACCTACGCCTACATCCCCCTCACCGCCAGTCGATGAATCCTTCTTTAAGCTCTCAGCTTCTCTTGCAACAACGTCCGACGTGGCCAACAATTCAGAATACAGCTCCTTTTCAATATCCGCCGCACTCTTCAACTTCTGAGGTCCCTCTTCTTCGTTATCATTGCTCTCAGCGCCGTTTTCGGTAGGAACAATCGTTTGCAGATTGCTCCGAATAAATTCTTCCATGGCCCGCTTATGTTTCTTGGCCAATATCCCACCTTCGTCGTCCCCGCCCATATCATTCGACCCTGCCAACTTCCCCTCGGAAAACGTCCCCTTCAGCCTCTCTTCCAAGTCTCTATTACGCACCATTGCATCGTTCCCGTCTTCGTCGTCTCCCGCCTCGCTGTCTTTGCGTCGCAATGTGTGTTTGCCCAAGTTGGCGGCATCGACTCCACGATTGCGACCGAAGAGCAGTTTTCGACGGCGTTCCACCGCTAGAATTTTTTCGAGGGCGGATGCTTCGTCTTGGACGTCGTTGGTGGTGGCGGTGACGTCGTCTGCGGATGGGATGGAGTCCGCCGAGGAGGGAGCGGAGGGGCCTTGGGCAGCATCGTCTTGATCGCGGCGAAGCTGTTTCTTTTGAGGAGGCGCTGCTGGGTTTTTTGAATTTGAATTTGGGCTTGCAGTCTGCCATGTTGATGATGGCTACTTATATGATGGTAATTGTGGTGAGTTGAATTAGGGAGGCAGATTGTCTGCGATCTAAATATCTCAATCTCTATGAGAGAAGGGGGAGCAATCGGAGCAAGGCTGATAGGTAAAATAGAGATAGACAGGTACAACACCGTACAATACCTCGATTAGGGTCTCTTTTAGGGTTCAGTGAGCACAAGCTGCCTACAGGCTTCTGTAGGTATGGTTTATGGTACACGAAATCCTAAGGCTGTGACTTGGTTGGGCGGATAGAGAATAGAGAATAGCTTTTTTATCGCTAAAAACGTCTATTGGCGTATTCGGGCCTAAAAATTATGACTTTGTTACCTCCAATAGACTGATAGACACTCGATTTCTATTCTCTATTCGTTTTCGGCGAATTCGAATAGACCAATAGAGGGCTCTATTCGGTGTGTCGAATAGCCATTTGAGAATAGGCCAATAGCTCTTTTTTATCACCCATCACCATCAATTTACGGTGACGATCGTGGCATGTCTCATGCAATCACTGCATTGACACGTTGCGCACCTCACGCCAATATAAATCAGCGCTAAATTAAGACACACAAGCCAGAACATTGCGCCACAGGCAGGGACGCAGTACATTCGTTGACTTCAACGACAGTTCACCAAACCCAAGAATGAAGGCACCCACAGCAAAAAGAAAACGGCACTCGTCTTTGGCATCTCGTGCGATCAAGGCCAATTCGTGGCACGCGGTCTCCTCGACAGCCGATCCTACGACACGGTGTATGGGGTGACGCATGCCGTGACCGCTCACGTCCTGGATGTCATGGCACGGCGTTTCGACGTGACGGTCGTGTGTGGGAGGGACGGCGATAACAACGACGACGACGATGGACGCCAACTCGTCCTCCTCCAAGCCAAATTGTCCGCCTCGTCCCCGGTGCGAAACGTTGACTGAGTATCAAGAGTGACGAAGATGGGCGATGGACAAGAACACAACAATCAATTCGTCGATGGCGGCACTCACAATTGAATACGATGGCAACCAACACAACAATGAAATCGATGATGGCAATGGCACACGCAATAGTGAGTCAACCAACACAACAATCAAATAGAGGGTGATGGCGACAGCATGAACCAACAAAACACAGAAATCGACGACGAATACTACTGTTTCTTCAACAGTCCTCAAAAGCAACAATCAAATTTCAGATCAAATGAAAGCAACAATCAACGTCAAATCAAATGAAAGCAACAATCAAATGAAGCTTGTTTTGAAAGGACGTGACAAAAGCATAATTAGAGGGTGTTATTCGTTGTGGGATATTTCTTAATTTTTGTTGATTGTTGTATGCTAGCAGTGGATTCCCGACCGTCATACTGGGGAAAATGAACCGTGACATGGTGTGAAGTTTTGTTCTCCATGAATATCTTGAATTCTCTTTATGGCACCTGGGATATTGTCGCCTTGAGTGTGCTAGTGGATTATGTGACTGCCAAAATGATATATCGGCAATTGTTCTGTTTTGGGAGGCAGATTCTGGTGGAAATGATCATGGTGGCATAGTGTGGCATAGTAATGTGTTTTTGTTAGTGTATGATATTACTTTTCTAGCTTGCTGATTTTTCACATGATAACACCGAGACCTTTCTTATTCATCTAAATTTTATTACATACAATGGTAAATCTATGGATGTTTAAAGGTAGACTAAAGTCCTATTGCTCTATTGGGCTATTTGCTGTTCAAGCTAACGAACCTTGTCGTGACATTCGTCTAATAGAAATTAATTTTTTTATTCGCCAAAAAAGCTATTCTCTATTCTCTATCCGCCCAACCAAGTCACAGCCTAACCAGTAGTTGTAAACCTATCTTGTAACTGATGTAGCCTGATGTATCACGGACCGAACATCTGCGCTCGGAAGTCAGTCTCGATCAGGTCTCGATCCTCCAATCATGAATCAACGTAGTGGTCGCTCTATCGTTTTATCGCGGGAACTTGGCAGAAACCAGAGCTGGCTGACTTATTCCTCTTGATTCTCATTCAAGAAGCATTATTTTTTTGACGAAGAAGACATATCAGAATCATCGTCAACCACAGCCCTTTATTCACCATCGATCCCATCACAGCCATCTGCATCCTTCATGTTATCACAGACAATGGATGACTTCTCCCTCTTTTCCGACTGGAAATTATGCAGCTCGTGTGGTTTGCCTCCATCAGACCACGGCGACACAAACAAAAGTGAACAGAATACGAAGTTGCTTTCTTGCAGCAGATGCCACAGCGCTGCATATCCCAATGTCCGTTGTCAACGAGCGCATTGGAACTCTGGCCATAAACATCAGTGCAAGAAGTTGCAGAATGCCATCAAACCGCTCTTGGAATTGATGAAATGGCACCATCGATGCAACGAGGGCATGGAGGATTCTGAATACACGTCCTGGATTACTACAGATATGATAGGTGATTTCTTGATCGATAAAAACAGGGCATTATGGCAACGAGGCGTAGAAGAATGGGACAATACACAGTATTCGAGCGCAATGGACATGTTCCAAAGATATTTATCTCCATATCAAAATGCATGGTATACTTTTCCAAACAAACGACCCTTTTTCGTTCAACAATTGAGTGACACTGACAAGAATCGATTTTGTGAAAGCGCACTTCGCTTGGCAAAAAGATTACTGTTTTGTGCTTACTGCGAATTAGATGGCGACCAAATTGATTCGGCACGACAGCGACTCGCACAGAGCTTGTCGCTTTTGATTACGATTCAATCGTTGCCGGCCTGTCCCAAGCGTGAGGTCAAGACAAATATGGACGATGCGTGGATGGAGCTGACTCTGAGCATGGAGGAAATACCTTCGGACAGAGTTATTGCTCGACATGTTGCTAAGATGGCGATAAATACCAAGTCCTGTGAGTGGGTTAATCCATTGCAAAGGCCGGGATACATGGCAAAGGTACCGCTTGATGGAATTTCATTCATACCTCGAGAACAACACCATCTTGGTGCCAAGAATTTGAAGCTAACTGGGTACAAATTCTTGAAGAATACAAATCATTAACGAAGTACAATTCACACGACTGGCACGATGTAGGATCGGGGCAACGAGGATCCGGGCATGACGACCATCGTGTCGTCATTGGAAGGAGCTGGACAGAGTACGTCTTGTTTGGTACTGGGGCATTCAGTGAAAGCGACAATGATGCTCCCGTAACTAAACAGCTTATAAGAAAGTATGTTCCGGATGCTATTTCGTTAGCTCGTATGGGAGGAGGGGAAGTTATTTTCAGTCGTTTAGCGGGTGGAACACATATCCAAGCGCATTGTGGTCCAACGAACATACGTTGGACTGCGCACTTAGGTTTAGTTGTGCCTGGGTCAACAAAGGATTGTCGAATTCGAGTAGCAGAGGAATGGCATTCATGGGAAGCCGGACGTCTACTGCTGTTTGATGACTCCTATGAACACGAAGTCGTAAATAATACCAACGAAGAACGTGTTGTGTTACTCATGAGACTTTGGCATCCACAGATTGACTCTTCAACTCGAAATGAAGTACTCATGGGTGCGTTGTCGATGAAGGAAGAAAGTGTCAACAAGAGATACTACCCACCAAAGTAACTTATGAATTATTCGAAATTAATTAACTACTCTATCAGTTGTTCTACCTATTATCATAGCACACATGTCAAGTTTGAATGGATACCATACCACAGAACTTTCTATCTTCACACAAAATAAGGCTCAGCTTGGGGTACAGCAATATGCTCTTTAGTATCAGCTTCATTTTGAACTCTTTCGTCAGTCTCTTCGTGCTCGCTTCCGTACCACTTTTCTTCTTTCCAGTCAATCAGCGGTTCAGTTTGAAGTTTGTTGGGCACAAGAAACGTAGCTGGAATCCCAACTAGTATGGGTATCAAGATCTTCCAAATTACAATCATTTCGGCCAAATTGCTAAAGTCGCAGTTGTCCCCAACAGTTGTCATACCCGACCATTGAATAATGCCTGAACCTAGAAGCCCACTCAGCATATTGCCAAAATTCTGGATTCCGACAACATATGCAAATACTGCTGACTCCATCCCTAGCACAGTTGGTAACAAATGAAAGGTGAACCCAGATATCAACAAGAAGCAAGTATGAAGCAATGCAGAATTGCCAAAATAGGTTACCTGGTGGCGCAATCTTCGCAGTTATTCGAGTTAACACAAAAAGCGTTGATCACAGTGTTTGGGCAATGTAGGGATGTCACAAGCGTCTCATGGTGTGCTTACCTTGGCAAAAATGGCGGACATGGGCAGCCCCAGCAGTATCCCGACGAGGCTTTCAAATACTGCATTGCCCAAGAAGAAAAATAACTTGTCCGATATACCAAAACTTATGTTCCATCTTTGAACTATAACCACGTCAATGATAGTTGAAAGAGACTGCAAGCATGTAGAACATCGTCAGTTTTTGTTACATGACAGCGCTCAATTGAAAACGTTTTTTTTCGGAGGCTCACCCCTGCAACAATTGTAAACATAAAGGCAGGTCGAAACCTCCACGAGCTAATCGTCGCTTGATATAAAACAACTGCCAAGAAGCTCACGACCGAGCTCACAATTCCAGTCACAGTCTTCGATTGTTATATTTGTTCCCAGAGTTTCATTTGTTAGATCTAATTCTTTGAAAAGAAAAAACTCGCGTACATCATTGAACACTCACGATGTAATATGTGTAACTAAAGTGTGGGCCATCAGGCAGGCACTCCTCGCTTGCGGTATAGAAATAGCTCAAAGCAGACCCAATTGTGGGCGACGACAGGTTAATAAGCAACATAGAAGTGGTCACATAAAATAGAACCCTCGGGAACACAAGCCTTGAAAAACAAAGGATTTGAAGGCATGTCAGAATAGAGCGAGAACGAATGGTGTAGCTGCTAAACATGTCACTGGACCTGGGCATGACATGACTTACCACGTTGTAATGGCCAACACTAATAACATCACAGCTGATGAGATCAAGCCAATATTTAAATCTGCGAATGTTGTTACAGCTGCCAATATCGGCCCTGCCAGTCCAGAGAGAGTAATGACGATAAATGGGGTTCTCTTCTGCTTAAACCCCCCAATATCAAATAAGCAACAGGGGCAAAGTTTCATCATGCCTACTTCGTCGCTGGATCTCTTCTTTTCCGGCATCCAACCCCTAAACATGACGAGAGAACTGAATGTTGCAGCTACAAGCATGGAATTCCTTTTGAATCACAAATATTGAAGAACTGACCTGATAGTAGGATAAAATGGTGTAATTGACAGGATAGTTGCGATCCAAAACAGGGTATGCCAGTACCCAGCATCACTCAGTGGTCCTACATCTAATGGTGGTCGTAAGATGCAACATGGAGCAGAAGATATTTAAACCGTTGGGGAGAGAAATCAACAGAAGTGAAACGCAAACATCTCATACGCTTACATGATTGTGTGATAATACTGCCCGCCAAGCTCCATCCAAATTTCCAACTGATAATAGAGGATCCCGACTCTGGATAAATTCTCATGAGCTCAGAATATTTTCCTTCTGACAATATATCCAACGTGGCTGCTTCAAAACTAACTGCTGTAAAACAAAGAACAATGGCGTCCGCAAGACTTTGTACTGCGTCAGCCCCTTGTTCTACCGCTCTGTGAGGAGTCTCGGAATGAAAGAGTACTAATAAAACGATGCAACCTGCCGCATTTGTAATTCAACACAAATTATTTTGAGATCGTCTTCTTCTATTTGAAGCAGAAATTTACATGCGATAAACTTACCGGCCAAGCCAATCAAGACGGAATAAAGTGCAAAGAATCTCTTATTGTAGCCAAAAATCGGGAACAAATCACTCGCTACTCCAATAAAGGGCTTCATTGCCCATGGACTCAACATCATCGTGGTATACAACTGTTGCCTTGATGCAGAAACTTCCAACTGCTGAAAGATGGGTAAACTGAGCGACATTACCAAAGTGAACATGCCCCCATTGACACAAAACTGACAAATGGCGAGCCAAGAGAGAAATTGTTGGGTGAAGAACGACGAGAGAGTGTTGAAGTAATTCATCGTCGATTGCACGGGGTGATGCCACGACGGGCTGGAATTTTCAGAGTCACCCCTTTCTGGCAAGTTTGCCATTTCTTGCTCGTTGAGACCCGCCGCTCCGTCGGCATCGTGAGCGATTAGATCGTGAGAGATGAGAGGAGACGGGTCGATCATGCCTGATCCTTGAGCTGTTGGTTGAATGAATAGGTGATTGTATTGCTGGAGGTTGATGCCGCTGCCTCCACTTTTCGATGTGGTGACTTGCGGTGTGTTGTTCGTCGAGGAGGATTCGTCGAGTTCGAGACTAGCTTTGACGCCGTCGTCAGTATTAGGGGCCATTGATGTGATGGGTTTGCATTGAGAGCGAGTAACGAGTGACCCGGGTGAATGCCCAATTGTGAGAAGAAACACTTCTTTGGTCTGTATGGGAAGTTCTGCTGGCGTTTTAGTTAGGTTTTAGTTCTATGTGGAAAGCTTCCGAATCGTCAGCGCCGGTCTTACCATCACCATTTTTTTAGCTTGTTGCTTTAGTCATGCTTATGCAGTTGCTTCTTCGAGTAAAAGTGCCATTACGTACGTATAGTATGGTATGGTATGGTATGGTATGGTATAGTCCGTTGAACTCGTGCAAAGAACACTTCGTGCGAAGAACACAAAAACAAAAGTGACATAAAGAACAAACTCCATTCAACATGAGACCCAGAGCAGACCCAGAGCAGACCCAGAGCAGACCCAGAGCTACTATCTCTGATAATCGATTGTCTTTGATTTGCGCGCATTCAGGTGTCTCGATAAGAGAAATTCCTGAGTTCATAATAAACTGGCGATGAAGGAATACTTGTAATTCCTGTGTTGCGTTGTTTCTTATGAATGTCTTCATTATTTACTTCATTTACTTCTCAATCTTCCGCATACACAAACACTATTCTTAACAAGGCACGACCTTGGGTCAAACCTAATTGAGCTCTGCAAGCCCAACCCTCTCATTACCATAATCAAAAATAGTGTAAAATTTCCTCATAAATACATCTCCCAAAATCCACGCCGGCACATTCTCGCCCTCCGTTGCGGGAATGTCCATTCCCATCATTGCAAATACACACATTCCTCCGCTCTCAATCACCAAATCCTTCCCAGGAACCTTCCAACCTTTCCCATTAATATTAAACTCCAAATCTGGCAAATCTGGAACCTTGGCACAGTCAATGCTGTACTGTCCCAAAAGATTGGGCATGGCGCCAACCTTGGAGGCAATTTGCATGATTTGCAAAGAGGGACCTGTGATGAGGGAGGTGCCACTGTCAACAATACCGCTGGTGGGGCCAGAGGAGTAGCCTCCGAGTGTTATGGAGTCAATGGAGATTTGCCAGTATTTGGGTTCGGAGAGAGGGATCCACGTGATGTCTCCTTGGAACTTAGAATCGTCTGGAACATAGAATTATAAGCAAAGGGTCATGTTTGAGAAGGGTGTTCGAACTCACATAGTGGAAAATAGATCTGAGCCAACACACTAACAACAATAATACTCATTCATCACTACTTACCATAACCACCAATCGTCAACTCCCCGTCAGTCTCATCGCCCAAAGCAAACGCAAAAACCGGCATGTTCACCAACCCCTGATCAATGGCGTTCTTGAACACCGTAGCCGCCCCACCCAACGACAATCCTTCAAAACCCAACCCCAAGATGCCATCAAACTTCCCCATGATATATCCCACACCCAAGCCACCAGCATTCTGAACCTCGGCAAACTTCTGATTCTGCACCACTATGTCATCCGCAAGGGTTACAGTGTCCACGCTGAAATAACCCTGAACGTCCCCACTGCCGTACTGAATGTGGAAATCGGACCCATCGGCTTGATAGGTGGAGCTCTTACTGTTATCAAATTTGTTTTTACCTCCGTGGATAAACCAATACCCACAATTCTGACAATCGACTTTCGGGACCCACAAATTGGACGATCCCGTATCGAAAACCACCGTGAACTTTTGAGGAGGGGTTCCAATTAGGATTTCCCCGAAGTATTGAGCGTTGGAGTAATCTTTGATTATAATATTTTCGGACTTGCCCGATGCTAACGTGACGGACGCGGTGGAAATGGGTGTGTAGGAGAGTGTGGATTCACGTGCATTGGCCACTGCCACTTGATCTTGGAAAGTGCCACGTAGAGAGACGCCGGTATGGTCTGGGTAATTTCTGTCGTGGCTGTTGGCGAGGAGGGCATCACGTTCCCGCTTTAGGTGTTGCGCGACCATTTCGTGGGAGGAGATCTTTTTCATGGGGATTCGAACCAGATTGTTGTTCTTGGCCAGATCGTCGGAGTCGACGGCCACGGAAAGGAGGGACGAGAAGGCTACAGACCGAAACAGCATGATGGAATTGAATTCGATTATTACGGTGAACGAAACGAAGTTAGGGATTGAGCCT
The DNA here is from genome assembly GCA_013187285.1 of Cyclotella cryptica. Lineage (NCBI taxonomy): Eukaryota > Bacillariophyta > Thalassiosirophyceae > Thalassiosirales > Thalassiosiraceae > Cyclotella > Cyclotella cryptica. The sequence continues at coordinate 68,432 of JABMIG010000204.1, read as the reverse complement.
TGCGATGATTGAAGGAATCGGGTTAGCTGACGACGATTTGTTCTGTCTATCGCTCTTGAAGAAAAAAAAGTGGGATTGTCGTGTTGGGAATTGTGGGTGAAACCTGTTTTGGCGGGAGGCTCTTCTCTCGTCGTGCGACTTCCAACAGAACAGAACGAATAATTATCATATTGTATGGTATTGTATGGTACTCTACTCATACGTGCCCACGTTGTACGTACATAAAGATAGTGTCAACGGATCTCTGACTTCATTTTTTATGTCCTAGGGTTCAACAGAGTTGGTGTTCCTTAAAAAGCAGGTGCATTGTCATCACCAGAATACCCCCTTTTTTGTTGGTGGGATCACCCACATTGTCTCCCACACAACTTCAATTTCTGTCATGAAATCCACCCATTCACCATATACTCAACACAGAACACCATCCTTATTTGTGTACTTTGGTCATCATAAGGGAGCTCAAAAGATAATTTTTAGTGATCACTGGCCTCGACAAGAGCTCAATCAACTGCTTTCTCTATTCAACAAGGCAACTGACAAGCCTTGGCATACTTCAGATGGTGTGCTTCCAACAAAAAAGGAGGGTAAAGTCACCATTGTCACTGTTGCCATAAGCAACAATCAGCTCTTATGAGGTAAAATATGATCATAACTGACAAGATGATATTTTCCTAACAAATTTGCTGTTGTTTGAACATCTAGAACAACATTAATGATGTCATGAACTTGATTGAAGACTGAGGTCATATGCTTTCTTAGTCACGTGCATTCAAACATACCTCATCTTAGTTTCATGTGTCCGCTGCTTCCACGACAAAAAAATGACGAAAAAGACACCGTCCTGGACACGTCCTGGACACGTCCTGGACATAGCATCTTTTTGTGTTTTCAAACGAGGACACAGGGCATCAAAATGTGGACACCAAGGACACCAAGGACACCAAGGACACCAAGGACACCAAGGACACCAAGGACACGAGAGGGCAAGAAGTTTTTAATGTGCTTTGCATACTTAAATGGTATTTTCAAGTCAAATTGATATCATTTGTCAAATAAATGCATATATTGTTTGAACTTAAGTAATGTTTAACATTAATTCACAGCCTAGAAAGCATGTACATCAAGAGACATTAGAGGCCATTATATGACATACTTTGTTGATGACAGAATGTTATTTTTCTTTGTAAAATGCTATTTTCAGCTAAATTATAGTTAACAGCAGTATACCATCCAGCCATGAAAACACAGAAACCAAAAATGAAATAGGGACTGGCAAATTAAGACAGAAAATATCAACCCTTGGACACCAGGGTCTTGGGATAACATATTTTTTGCATTTTTTATGTCATGGAACTTTTAAGTTAAAATTACATCATTTATCATTTAATGCATAAATCTCCTCTGACCTTATATCATGCATAAGATCAATGTACAGTCTACACTATATCACATGGAGACATTAGATGCCATATTGGGATATATTTTGTTGAATTCAATATTATATGCTTGCCTGTGAAATTTATCTTTAAATTTAACTTCTTTATGTGTAAGAGCAGTATGAGGCTTGGCCTAGAAAACACAGAACTCAAAACTAAGAGGGGGGGCATCAGCATTCAGTCTGTGGCCTGAGTTGCAGTGATTCCCATCAAGCCATGGTAAGTAATTGCACTGCAAACAAAAAACACCGGTAACCTCCCCGTACACTCGAGTGTACGGGGAGGTTACCGGAGCCCCCAGAATGGTATCTTCCGGTAACCTCCCAGAAACTAAGCTGAAATGAAAACAATTGTAAAATAATTTGACTTCAAATAACTCACCATAATAATTTACATGCCTCTGCTGAACGTTGTAGGCAACACGGCGGTGCAAGGCAAAATGCCAAACTCAGTCTGTGGACTGAGTTTCGCTGTTCCGTGCCTGGCCTGAAATAAAATAATTGAAAATTAGATGTAGTCAAGACAAGTGTAAAAATAATTGTATTCCATGCAACTCACCTCTATTAATATACACGCTGCTGCCAAATATCGTTGGCAACACGGCAGTGCAAAGCGAAATCCCAAACTCAGTCTGTGGACTGAGTTTTGGGGATTTCAGAACTGGGCCTGTAACTATTTAATTTTAAAAAATTAACATGTGTTGAGTATAATAGGGTGAAAAAAGATGAGTTCATGAAAACTCACCCCCAAAATATACCCGCCGCTGCCAATTGTTCTTGGCAACACGGTGTTCCAAGGCGGAATGCCCAACTCAGTCTGAGGACTGAGTTTCGGCAAGTTCGCCAGTAGACCTGTAACTAATTAATTGAAAGAAATGGATGTGTGGTGAGTATAATAGTGTGAAAAAAGATGAGTCGGAGTTGCTGTATGATAAATTTGAGAGGCATTTGGGCTTCTATGAAATGATCATTGATTACTTTGAAGATTGTCAAATTGGATGTGGAAGGAGATGATGGAGGAGGGAAGCAGCCAGCAGAGGAAGAGGCAGACAAGAATTCAGATGATAAGAACAATGAATAGAGCAGCTAGAATAGGGGAATATATGTTTAATACTAATGGATATTTAGTATATTGCATTACTTGTGTTACTGAAATTACTGTCAAATATAGTAACTTTCTGTAGTGGAAGAGCATGGTGAGTTTTGGATAGAAACTGGATGGGCCTTCAGTAAACTGACCGGCAGATTACTATATTACTTTTTCCATTACTCAAATTACTCTATTCCTGACCCATTTCAGTAAAAAGTAACAATAGTAATTTGAAACTTAGAATCTAATTGTGCTGCTAAGTTTATAGAACTAATCATAATTTACTTTTTCAATTCAATTCTAGTTTATTTCTACATTAAAGTCTAGTTGTACTGCTAAGGTCAACACCGCCATTGAGCTTCGGTCACTATCTTAAGGTAACCTACATGACAAGCAACCTCAACTCCAAAACCATCACCTTCCTTCCTTCTTGACAAACAAATATTGTGCAGTCAATCCATCTGCAAAAAGAGGGACTCCATATAAAGAAACCCTTTTACCACCGCCGAGCCATCCAAAGAAAACCTCAGTCAACCTTCAAGGCCCTGTTGATAGTTACATCACTGCAAGAGACTGTTGAAAGGATGTCCTTCCTCCAGCAAGTTTCTGAGAGCCTCAAGCCACAGGAATGCAAGTATGGCTTTGGCCTGAACCCACCAATTCTGCACATTCCTGAAAAGTACGAGGATTCGGGCCCTGATTGCAATGTGCCCACCATCAAGTACAAGCTTGTGAATGGAGTGGAGAGACTTACCAATGTCTGGCACAGTGTAGCCAGCACGGAGCAATTCCCGTGCCATGCCGTAGCCATCTGAGAAGCACTCCAGGGAATCGGCATGCTCAAGAAGCACAAGGAGGCAGAAGAAAAGATGCCAGAGGTGAAGAAAGAGTTGAGGCAGAAAAGATAGTCTCACGATCTCACAAAGCAGCAAGTAGAAATCTGCAAGACAGAGGCAGAAAAAGAGCTGCTCCACAAAGAGCTGGCCACTATTGAAACAGAGATCATGGCATGCAAAGCAGCTGTTGCCAGTGCTAAATTGAATTAAACCCCCACGATGGCATCAATTTTCAGCACCGCAACAAACTTTTTATGCGGAAATTGCAAAACTCAGGCGGACAAAATAGTCCCTAGACAAACCAAAAGAAGACAAGCGGATGGACCTCTGTGGTCAAGAACATGAAGGTTAATGATGCAAAACAATGGCGGCATTTGAAGATTGGATGATGCTGTTTTTAAAAACAGTGTTTGCAAACAACGTGGCAGAAGACACAAAATTTTTGATGACTTCCCTTTAAAACCCCAATCGGATCAAAGTTTGCTCATTTTTACGGCAAGCGGCGACCCAGAATGGTTATGTCGTGAGGCTCCCAAGTTTGTATGACTCGCGAGATGCCACAGATGCAACAAACAAAGTTGTCCGTCATGACAACACTGAGTTGGTGACACATCTGTTGCTTGCCATGCCAAAGACGCGGAAGCAACAATATCATCACAGGCATCAAGGAGAGTGCGGGAAGATTGGGTAATTTTGGGAGAATTGGAGAGAATTTTTGGAGAATTTGGGAGACTTCAGGAGAGCTGGGTAGGATATTGGAGAACTTAGAAGGATTCAGGAGAATTCGGGAGAATTGATGAGAATTTGGATGAATTCTGGAGAGTTGGGGAGAATTTTGGTGAATTTGGGAGACTTTGGGGATTCAGAAAACTTTAGGACAATTCCAGAGACTTCAGTAGAATTTGGGAGACTTCAGGAGAATTAAGGTGACTTCGGGAGAATTCTGTGGGCTTTGGGATCATTCGGAAGAAGTCGGGAGACTTTGGGAGAATTCTGGGGGCTTTGGGAGCGTTCGGAAGAAATCGGGAGACTTCAGGAGGATTCCGGAGAATTTGGGAGAATTCAGGTAACTGACTTCAGGAGACTTCCGGAGACTGCGGGAGACATCAGGAGAATTCAGGAGACTCCGGGAGACTCCAGAAGAATTTGACAGACCTTGGGAAGGATTCTGGAGACTTTGGGAGACATCTGGAGACTTTGGAGACATTGGGAGACTTTGGAAGACTTCAGGAGATTTTGTGAGAATTTGAGTGAATTCTGGAGACTTCAGGAGACTTCTTCAGGAGACTTTAGGAGACTTCAGGAGAATTCAGGAGACTTAAGGAAAATTAAGGAGACTTCGGGAGACTTCGGGAGACTTCGGGAGACTTCGGGAGACTTCGGGAGACTTCGGGAGACTTCGGGAGACTTCGGGAGACTTCGGGAGAATTTGGGAGACTTGGGGAGGATTAGGGAGCATTATGCAGAATTAGGGAGAATTTTAGAGACTTCAAGAGACTTTGGGAGACTTTGGGAAACTTCAGGAGAATTTGGTAGGATTTGGAAGAATTTGGGAGAATTTGGCAGACTACAGGAGACTTCAGGAGAATTACATCAACTTCGGTGGACATCTGGAGACTTGGGGAGACTTCAGGAGAATTCAGGAGAATTTGGGAAACTCGGGAGAATTTGTAAGAATTTGGGAGATTTAACACGATTTTTTGAGTATTGGAGACACTTTTTGAGTATTTTGGAGGGTTTAAGAGATATAGATAGACTTTGGCAAAGTTTTTAGAGAATTCAGCAAGAATCTAGGAGATATCCAAAGAATTGAGGAGTCTTCAGAGACTTGGTGATTATTTTTGTAGCGCTTCCTATTTTGAGGAGATTTTGGGGAGAATGGAGAGACCTTAACCCTCCAATGCCAATTTGGCCTGAATCGCCTTAACTTATGCAAGATTCTGCATACATTGTAATATACAACATATGCAGAATTTTGCATAAGTTAACGCAATTTAGTATGCACATGCCTTATTTCATTATTTCGCTTGACTGGCCCCCTCTCTCTCCGTCCATCTACATCTAACACAACAACAGTCGTCACGCCGATTGAATTCATTCTTTATCCATTCTTCTATTGGGAACGTGCCGCTCATTGCAGGAGCATCTCTGCTTGTCTTGTTGTCTCACTGGTATTCACAATGCTCTGTCACGATTCCAACCATCGTCCTTGTAAAGCCCTTCTCTACAAAGAAGGTTTGCATCTCGAGTTTCCGCTATTGAGTTCGTTGATGTCCCCCAGTCACAAGCGAAATCATTTCTATTGCAAGTATGTTGTAGGGGAGCATGGCACTCTTGGTCGTCATGTACAAGTGTGCATACCGGAATGCATTGTGAACTTCATTGGTACCTTGTGCCCTGAACCATCTGGTGTGTACACTGGTCATAGGGATATCAGTAAGGATGGTGAAGAATTGGGAAACGACATATCTTTTGAAGGAGTATTACCAGAAGGACAGCTGGGAGCTATCAATTTTGACAAGGGAACAAAAGTCAAGGTGTGTGTCTCATTCGAGAACAGTGTCTATCCCATTTCCCATGTTCGTATGTTCATCAGGGAGTGTAATGTTCCTGGATTGGTAGGAACGTTTGTCGGAGATGAGTACACAAATGTTCTCCGGAACGTAACCCACATCAGGGATGTACCCATGAAGGCGATCATTGTTTCCCAATTCTTTGCCGTCATTATCTTCAACAAACTCATCTCCATACCGCTCCTCTTCAGAGTTGTACACTTCATTTTCGTCCACACCCGGCATGTTGTTGTGAGGATTGTTTGAAGACTCCTGAAATGCATTTCCTAGAACTGGTGCCATCCTCATATTATTCAATTGCCGATTTGAATTTGAAGTTGAAGTCTCATCTGCGGATGTACCCGCAACATTAACAGCTGATTGTTGCGAGTCTTGTCTTGATTTTGAAGCTTTGGATTGGTGCTTCTTCTTTCTAACACGAAGATTATTAACCATGAGGGCAACTGGTGGAGGTCCATTTGGATAAGTTTGATCAAATAGTAGGCAAGCTATCTTGAGGCGAGATACCATTTCTTTGTCTTCCTTTGCAACAGTGCAATGTAGTTTTGACTCGTCAATCACTAGGTTGGGAATGGATGATGTATCCCAGAATAGCTTGAATACTTGTATTCCCTTTCTTGGAGCTGAGAGAACTTTTCCATTCAAGTATTGATTGTGTCACCGTGCTGGTTGAAGTATCGGAAACAGTTCATCCAAACACCTTGGGGTGATATGGGGGTCTCTAGGGCCAATTTTTCACAAGGAATTCATCTGACTCATCGGTTTGAACGGAAAATGACGAGAACGTGCTGAAACGATGTCATTTTTGTTAAATTATGCAGTATTCTGCATAAGTTAATTAACTTATGCAGGATTCTGCATAAGTTGGCATTCAAGGGTTAACAACCTTCCTTACGCATAAAATTTTACGCATGATGTTTTTAGTGACATGTGGAATTTACATGTAATCGTGAAATTTCTGCGTAAATTTTTTGCGGAAGGAAAAATGAAAATGAGGTGTGTTCTTTACGCATGTTCACAAAATCTCAGAAGGAAGAATTTCAAGAAGGAACTAGTATATGTGAAATTCTTCCGCATCTTTTCTGACATGAATCATCTGACATGATAACAAGAATCCTACCAAAATGTGAATCATGTCAATTTTGACATGATTCTTCAGGTCAGCAACAAAAGAGTGACCTACTGTTGTAGTGCACCATGCATTTTGTGATCTACTGTTGTAGTGCACCATGCATTTTTATGCAAAATGTGCACATATATACATTTCACTGACCACTCAAAACATATCTGCTTCAATGTCTACAAACAACAATTGAACTGATAATTCTGATATCGGAGGCATTCCATTCCCATTGCCTCACATAAACCGCCTGGAATTGTTGCATTTCAAAGGACCGCGCCTGATTCAGACTTGGCTGCTTTGGCAGTATCTCTGCTTATGATTGTCCAAGAGAGCAAAGTGTTGAAGCTCCATAGTGGATCTAAAGAGTGGACATCTAAGTGGAAGGTTGTTTTTTGTGGCTTTCTATGGAAGACATGCTGCAGATGGACAGCATAATTAGAATGGAATATTCAGTGGGTGCATTCCATGGTCGTGCAGCAACCCAGCTTCAGCTAAATTGAAACCACTTGTGATGGAAATAATAGATCATTACAGCATGTGTTACTCGAATAAAGAGGGTATTAACGAACAGACTCCTTTAGAGGTTTTGGGGCACACTTTGAAACAAGATATTGTGGCAGCTGAACAAAGACACAATGCCGATGTTGAAAGAAGTCTTGGATTTCAAACGTCCACTCTGCAAGGGGTTTTGCTCCTATCCCTTTCTTCTCTAATCAGTAAGCAAGAGTTGAATGCAGTAAGACTCCTTGGGCAGCAAACAGAGAGCCCAACAAGACTCCCAAGGGGTGAGTTTTAGGATCACATACTTCTGTCTTTATTTCTTTTAATCTAATGCAATTATGCATTTTAGGTGGGTCTGGCCATCAGATGAATTTGGAACCAGAAAGTGCCCCTGAGGAACAGGCCATGTCTACTGCAACTACATCTTTTACTTCCGCAGCAATGGATGCTGTGTATACTCTAAATAACAATGATTTCCAAGTGAGTCGTAGTAGGGCAGTGACAGAAGCTGTTCTGGCACAAAAGGCAGCAGGATCTATCAACACTAAGACTGTTGTTGGATCTCTCAAACATGCAAGAAACATGGATATTGTCAATTTAACCGACAACTTAGACAGTGCTCTCAAGAGTACCACCAATGAAATGACACAAACATTGAAACTAATAGGCGGATCTCCAAGTACCAAGAGAGCAAAAGGGGGCATTGTCTATTCAAACATGAATCAAATCGGCTCTTGAAGAGATCAAGCTACTCAAAGATATGAATTCAGATGTGTGCTTTGATGATGAACTAAAAAGGCTGCTGATAATCTCCTAGATCTTTACAACCAACATGACAATTTAAAAAATACTGTAACTAATTTGGCTGATGATATGGATTGATGTAGATGTAATTTTCCAGCAATATTTATCAATCACATCTTACACTACTTATAGTCTTAGACAATCCTCCAACCAAGGTGGTCGATAACAAAATCAATTATGCCCAGATGCTTTGTCTCCATTTAAACAAGTGTAGATATTACAAAGGAGATGAACAACCCAGAGTTGTTCAATTGCATAAGGCTTTTCCTTTGCAAACGTGTTGTGCTTAGGATGAGTGCAGATAGAAAAGTATTTGCAAACATTGCCATAACTCCATTCTATTGATTGGTGACATTTTTTATAGCATCATTGCATTTCAGTTGATGAGTTGTCAGAGGTGATTGACCTGCAAAGCTTGTAAAATATGACCGAATGCAATGCAGGTTGACTCCATGACATAGGCCAAAAATCTGCATTTTTAGTACCCCTAGGTACTAAAATCAAATGATCATTCTCAGGACTCCCCAGTAAGAGAGTCCACTGCCCCTGATCCAAAAGGCATGGACTCCCCAACAAAGGAGTCCACTGCCCTACTCCCGACAGCATGGACTCCCCAACACAGAAGTCCATAGCCCCAAACAAGAGAGCACCCTTGAGAAGGGTATAAACATACCAATTTTGAGTAGGTTCTACACAACCTTCGTTTGCATCATGAGGAATGAAAAAGCAGTTCCGCTGCCCTTCCATCCTCACAATTGTAGCAAAATAAGCTCATAAAAATCAATTCTTAGACACCTGTCAAAACTACCTATAATTTTTGAGCTTAATATTTTTTTGCGACGACTGGCTCAGGTCACTATCTTAAGATAACCGTGGTGCGACCTTCGGGCACCAAAGCCATCAAGATCCATCCACTCAAACACAAGGTAGGAGCAATATTTTTTGATCGTGAGCTGCAAATTTATTTTTTTGTTGTTGGCAATACACTTTTTGAGTTTCACGATCAACAAATTCCTCTGGTTTCGCGATCGATAAGCTCTCTAAATAATTTCTCTGCGATTGGCCAAATATACGATCATTTTGAGCATTCAACTTTGGCGATCAGGAAATCCTATGATTTGAGGAAATTTGTGATTGTGAATTCTCGCAAAATAGTTAGAAGGATGACTTTCAAGAAATAGAAAGAGAAGAAGAAAAATTTAAAAATATATAGAATTCTTTTTTGAACTAACCTTCACAGGGCACTCAAGACCTTTTTCAAGGCCTTATTCTATAACACACCCCTTGGAGAGGCAATTGAGAGGATGTCGACAAATAAATCAAGCCCAGAAGGACTAAAGCCACTAGAGTGTGAACGGAGCTCAGGGAGGTCCGAGCCACCCACCTCCTACACTCCCTCTGCCATGGACACCCCCAAAGTGGTCAACAAAATCAAGGTCTCCAAGAAAACGTCCTTGTCTGTCACCGTCTTTGATGATGGAAGTCCTGAACAGTTCCTAAACCATGTTCAGACCTCAATGGAAATATTTTCCCAGAGAGGATTGAGCACAGATTATGAGGAAGCCTGCAAGGCAGATGAAAAGGCTGAGAAAAGACTGACTGTGGCCACTGTGGCCGAAGCCAAGTATAAGGGGACAGATGAAAATTCCCCCGTCCTCCAGTAGGCAAGGCAACTGCTGCCAAAATCCGCACTAGCAAAGCCATAGAGTCCGCTGGCCAAGAAATCTTCCTGCGGTACTCCACTCAACTGTCGGAGACTGCCCGTTGTCCTTGGACCACCATCGTCAGGGAGCAGATCAACTGCAAACCCTGGACAGATGTGTGTGGGACCGAGCATCCCACAAAACGCCCGGCATCTTGGAACTCCTTTTTGGAGTGTGTCCAGTTGCATCTGCATACTGTCTTCAGGACTGATGCAGCGGAGCAGGAATGGTTCTGTATCAGCAATGGGCTGAAGAAACCAAACAGGGTACCCATCAGAGACTTTGTGCAGATGATCCAATGCCTTAACTGCTATGCAGAACTCTTGCCGTGCCTATTCTACTCTTTGAAGGCTGCAAAGTCAACAAAAGTATGTGGGCCATTTGACGATGTTGACTTGGCAAGCCACATTCTCAGGATGGTTCCTATGAACTGGCAGGACCAATACAAGCTCAGTAGAGCTTTGGTACCACAAAGTGTCAGGGAACTTCTCAAAGTCCTTGAATGCATCGAGAAGGCCTAACCCACTGAGAAGGTTGGAGAGGAGCCTAGGAATGCGGCCAAGTCTAATGACTTCTCTAAAAAGAAGATGGTCATTTTAGAGACCGGATTCCTAAGAGATGCCACACAGAGAAGTACTGCTCTCTCTGCAAGAAACATGGGGGTGCACATACCACCCACAACACTCAGGAATGCTGGAAGTATGACTCCAATGGGACCCTGAAGCCAAGCTTCAAGGGAAGAAAACCAAATGGAGCCTCTCGTGGACCCAAGAGACCTGCTTGAGGAGGAAGTAGCTATGAGCAGCTATCCACTAAAATCGACAAACTTACCAAGTCCAACAAGAAAATGAAATGTGCTATCAACAAGAAGAAGCATAAGCATCATAACATGAGTGACAATGATGATTCAGACTCATCCTGAGATGATGGGTTGGTTGGGGTTGTAACAAATCCAACGGTAATGACATGATTAACACTTCTCCTAGTCTGATTAAAACAACCCCACGTGCCAACATAACATTTTTGGATTCAAACAACATCAGTTCAAATCCAGCAGGAGACCTAGTAAATCTCTCAGGTGAACCAACACAGAGTGAAACAAGGGCCAAATTATCGGACCCTGAACTGTCGGGTGACCTTTTCAATAGTGTGAACCCCCTTTTGACATGCAAAGAAGGACGAGTCACTACTGTAGTAGCACATGCACGCTACAAACTGACTGAAAATCCAGCCCGTAAGAACATCAAACACTCTACAGGGCGTCATACCAGTAATACAGTCATCAGGATCCTACTAGATAGTGGATCCGATGGTGACCTCCTGTTCCATGCACAAGGAATTGAGAAACACTTTCCCTCTTTGACTAGGCAGGTGCCAAAGTCTTGGCACACATCAAATGGGAGCTTCCTAACCAAAGGAAGGAGCGAAGTTAACCTAAAGTTTTTTGAATATTTGAACAGTAAGGAGTACATAGTGACTCCTGACTCAGTAGAGTACAATAAGAAAAAGATGACCAAGCCAGTGTTTACCTCATTCTGGGATGTCAAACCATGAAAGAGCTTGGAATAGTTCTAGATTTTTGATCAAAAGATATTACCATTGATCACGTCATTTTTCATTTTGCCAATGAGAGACACCAATAGTCTGACCCCATCAAACATGGATAATGCCTGGGCTGTCAACAACAGTATGGGGAATGAACCGCAAAGTATGCAGGAAGCAACACAGCGCGTAGTTAAAATCCTAGATGCTAATTATAAGAATGTAGGCATCCAATCGATTGTTAGCACCAATTGTACTCACCTTAGTCTCCAATACCAAAACCGTTACTGGAGTTGCTCACAAAATTTGAGGAACTTTTTGACAGAACACTAGGTGATTGGAACACAGAGCCCGTGTCCCTTGAACTCAAGGAAGGCGCAAAGCCATGTCATGGCAGGGCATACCCAGTACCCAAATCTTGCAAAGAAACAACTATCAAAGAACTGAATAGATTATGTGGACTGGGAGTGTTCAAGTTTCAGCCCGAATTGGAATGATCGTCACCATCATTTATTACTGCAAAGAAAGATGGAACTGTACGCTTTCTCACTGATTTCAGAGAAGTAAAAAACGACTAGTCAAAAAGCCGTTTCCATTACCCAAAATCAGTACAGTTCTGCAAGAGCTAGAAGGATTTACCTATGCTACAACCCTAGATTTTAAACATGGGTTATTATACCATTAGATTGGATCCCGATTCATCCAAAATATGTACCCTCATTTTCCCATGGGGCAAGTATTCTTACCCTTGATTGCCAATGGGCATCACAGGTTTGCCAGACATCTTTCAAGCAAAAATGTCAGCACTAATGGTAGCCTTAGAGTTTGTAAGAGCTTACCTTGATGATTTGTCCTGGAAGACCACCTTGACAAACTGAAAATGGTGCCTACGAGGCTTCACGAGGCAGGCTTGCAAATCAACAACCGCAAATCATTTTTCTGTGCTATTGAAACAGAATATCTAGATTATACCCTCAGATGGACAGGGGGATTAAACCTCAGCAGAAAAAGGTACAAGAGATTTTTGCGATCTCACCGCTGAAAAATGTCAAAGACCTCCATAAATTCCTGGGCATGGTCAAGTATTATTGTGATCTTTGGGCAAGATACAGCAAAGTGCTTGCCCCACTCACCTCACTAGTAGGAGAGTGTGGTCACACCAAGGTCACCAGAGACAACAAGACGAAGAAACGTCTATGGTATTGGGACACGGTGCATCAAAAAGCATTCGATGATGTGAAGACTTCAATTGGCAAGGATGTAGTCTTAGCCTACCCCAATTATTCAAGGGAATTTGAGAGATACACTGATACCTCATCTAAACAACTGGGATCAGTTATCACCCAGGGTAATAGGCCACTTGCTTTTTTTGGCAGAAAACTGTCGACTGCGCAACAGAAATACAGCGTGACCGAACTAGAACTACTGGTCATAGTTGAAACACTCAAGGGACAGATATTAAAAGTCTATGCAGACCATAAAAATCTTATCCAAGACACCCCTGGATTAACCTCTGGCTGTTTCTACCGATGGAGGCTGCTCCTCAATGAATTTGGCCCAGGAATTGTTTACATTAAAGGCACACATAAGACTGTTGCTGACGCCATCTCCTTTACATCAGACCGATTCCGAGTGAACACAAGAACTGGATGACGCTCACAAAATGCTGGTGTCACTAAACCATACAAGAAGAGAGTGCAATAGACACCTCTGCATAGCAAGAGGAAATGAATCTGGTGTTTGCAAACTGCAGCGAAGAAGACGTAATCTACCTGCTAACAGTACAAGATGCCAGCTTGAAGACACTGAAAGACCAGTACTCGACACAATTGGTTGAGGGTACAGAAATCCTATGCAAGGATGGAAAGATGGTCATTCCAAAAGAACTTCAACACCGTGCAGTTAGTTGGTCCCACCACTATCTACAGCATCCTGGACACACTAGACCTGAAGAAATCCTTTGTGCTGCAATGTACTGGAAAGGTATGCAAAATACCGTCCGTAAATATGTCAAAAACTGTCTTGCATGGCCAGTCAACGAGAGGCATAAGCATAAGTATGGGAAACTCCCAACTAAATTTGTCATCACAAACCCGTGGGAAGTACTATCTGTGGACCTTATAGGCCCATACACAGTCAAAGGTCAAGAAGGGACCGTAATTGATTTCATGTGTCTGACTATGATTGACTCAACTTCCAGTTGGTTTTAAATAGTTGAACTGCCAGTAATCACTGAGGCGATTATTCCTCTGGATACAAAAGGGCGTAAGGGCAAAAAGATCCATGAGGAACCTAAGTTAGCATAATTTGATAAATCATCAGCAATGATCAGCAACTTAGTGAACAAGACCTGGTTTAGTAGATATCCACATTGTCAATACATTATTTATGACAATCGAAGCAAATTCAAACGTCACTTCAAAGCCCTATGTGAATCATATGGGATCACGAGTAAGCCTACCAGTGTCAAGAATCCACAAGCGAATGCTATCCTAGAAAGAGTACATCAGGTGATTTCATCTATGCTCAGTTCAGCTGAAATTCACATGGCCCCTTCAGCAGAGCCAAACGATATAGATAAGTTCACAACAAGCGTTGCTTGGGCCATTCGCTCAACATACCACACAGTACTAAAAGCCTCCCCAGGTGCAGCCATTTTTGGTCAGGGCATGTTGTTTGACATTCCCTTCCTGGCTGACTGGAACAAAATTGGAGAATATAGGCAACACCAAACAGACCAAAACACAGAACGGGAAAATTGCTCACGTTGTGACTGGGACTGCAAAGTTGGTGATCTAGTCCTTCTTATTAAAGATGGTACACTCCGCAAAGGTGAAGGTAGGTATTAAAGTGATCCTTGGACTATCACAACTGTTCATACGAATGGCACCATTAGGATTCAATGCAGAACAAAATCAGAAAGATTAAATATGAAGAGTTACACCTATTCAGCAACCAAAATTAACACCGTATTAATTTCAGTTTTCAAACAGCAAAAACGACCTCTCCCTCTTCAATCAACACTTACTCGTTACATATGTTTAACAAAATCTTTAGTTCATCGCAGTTACTCTCATGAGAACCCTTTTTTGACCTAAAAACACATCAGTTTTTTGTTCCATTTTTACCTGATACTCCATTCGTGGGGGCGAGTGACATAGGCCAAGAATCTACCTTTTTATTACCCTAAGGTACTACGTTGTGTATAGAAGAAATAAACCCGACCTGTGCATGGCTGAGATGCATGTTTTTTTGATCCTGATTATGGTTTCTTTTAGCCCCATGGCAACGATGTCCGGTTCTTGTGCAATGTGTAGGGATTCGAGACATTACTGCAAAACTTTAAGGTTATTATATCCAATGTGGTATAAAGTGTTGGATTGGAGATGATGTTAGTGATGCAATGGAGTTGGTGCTGATATTTGCTTTTGTTGGAGTTGGTGTTGGTGAAGATTCTACTGTTGGTGTGTTCAGTGTGGCAGTGTTGAAGACATGAAGTGTGGGGAAAATATTTTGCTTATGTTTTTAATATGTCATGTAGTTTTAGTGTATTGTACCATGCCAATTCTCTTGTGAAGAATATTGTAATGTGTGCATGGTGTTTTGCCCACATGACAAGCATGCAACAAATGAGATGCCTTTTTTTGCTTGTGGTGCGGAATGAATGATGGTATCCCTAACAAAACTGGCACCTTCCAGAAAATGCAATGTTGTCACTGATATTCCAAAGTGATGAGGTCCCCTAGTCACACACCTATCATCATAAAGAAGATTTTTGTAAGGAAGATTGTATTAAGGCCTCTCTAATTCCTGAGATATGGGTAGAATGCCCGATACTTTGGGAGAACTAGGGAGACTTTGGGAGACTTCAGGTGACTTTGTAAGATTTCAGGAGACTTGGAAGAATTCTTGAGAATTTGGGAGAATTGCAGAGCAAGTTGGAAGACTTCAGGAAAATTTGGGAGAATTTGGAGATAACTTTGCAGAATTGGGGAGAATTTGTGAGAATATTAGAGAATTCAGGAGAGTTTGGGAGAAGACAAAAATGGACAGAAATGGCCCAGACGAAGGTGATATACATGACTTTTTGGGACTGAAAAACAGATGAATTGAAAAACTACCTAAAAATGAATTCAAAAAACCACCCCAGAACATGTACAAGCACCCAGATGACACTTGCACCCTCATATTTTGACTTGCTTAACATCATCCAATATGCAACAGTCAAAAGATGTGCAGATAACAGCAAGCAGAAGCATAGATACATCCCTTTTGGGGATGCAATTACCAGCGCAAGGGAAATAAATTCAAAAACCACCACAGAGCCCTCATCAGCACCCAGATGACAATCCAACCATCTTATTTTCTGACTTGCACAAGAATCATCTGATACATAACAGTCAAAAGGTGGGCAGACATGGCCCAGTAGAAGCAGCAAAATATACATGCTAATCTGTGAGCCACCAGTCAGGTGGGACTCCTCCATACATCTAGCACATATCACAGTACCAGCACTAGATGCTGTACCTATTTTTGAGGAGGGAAGGGCGGATTCATTTCAATTAAAATGTTAATTTTAAGGGTGGGATTTTTCCGGTACATGTAGTTAGTTTAACTATCAACGGTGCGTTCAGGGACTGAACTATGGCGTATATAGTTTCGCCTGAGGGCTCAACAGCAGTAAGTGAACACAGGACAACACAACAATCAACTAAGTGTGACTGGAAAAAGATGTTTTTAAATGTCCTATCCCAGGACTTCAACATGAAAAAGGTGTCCGTATAGGGATACAGAAAAAACATGTGAGTCGGGTATTCTGGGAGTGGGAGTGAAGAGAGGTGGAGATGGGGAGTGAGAGGAGTGTGCCAACTTATTTCGGGGGCTGGCCATGGGATGCCGAAGGCATCTCATCCAGCAGTCGAAAAATAAAGGGGACAAGGAAACTAAAGCTACTCGACCAAGAAGCTAGAGACATCTTGTCCCCTACCAGAAATATCGCGGACAGAAAACCTATTCCAAAGATTAGGTGGCCGACTGTAGGCGATTGTGAGACGGTCAAGATTGACCTTCTCCTTAAAGGAGTTGCACATGTCTCGCAGGGTGCATTCGCCTTCTGGCTCGGAAACGTATTCCTGCCAGAGACGATGGATAGCCTGGGGCTTAGGGTCCTCCCAATGAAATTTCAGGTGTAGGAAGATCTTGGTGGAGGTGTTGCAGGGAGGTGGTGGGATCAGGTGATCCCATCCTTGGTTCGTGATGAAAGTTTTGTCGTGTTGTGTTGCCTGGAGAAACAGGGGTTCGAGCAGGCTCTGTGGGTACCCTCTGGTGAGTAGTCGTGTTTTGAAGTTCAAAAGGTGGGTGGCGACGTCACCCTCATGGGAGCACAGGCGCATGATGCATGAGATGAGTACTCCATTTGGGGATGAAGTGTTGTTCGTGGAGAGCATAGAAGATGGTGGCCCAGGGTGGGGCTGGGGCAATACCCATGCCAGTTCCTGAGGTTTTGCACCAGTAGGTGTCGCCAAACTTCACAATACTGTTGGTGAAAACAATATGCAGTGCGCTGACCATAGACTCAAATTGCCAAGACTTTGCAGCCAGTGCCAGGGTCTCCATCTCCAAAGAAATCATGGTAACCACAGCCACCAAGCATGCCATTCAATGCGGCAATTTCACAAATGAGTGGATATAAGTTACTTGGGGGGGGCTGACATCAGATTGTGTGAGGTGCTACATCAAGCCCTCTGCACCCAGTGCACAAGGCCACATAGATCAGATGGACATGTATTTGCTTGACGAAGTCATCACGTGCCAACCCCCTCCCTGACACCATGGAAGTACCTGAACAAGCACCCAGCAATGACAAAACTAACATGGTTTTTGTGACTCTTACGCACGTTGGAGGCCAACTGTTCACAGATCAGACGGGTCATTTTCCCATCACATCAAATGGTGGACACAATTACACATCAGATCATGTGAGGTGTTTCATCAAGCCCTCTGCACCCAGTGAACAAGGCCGCATGGAGCAGTGATGGACATGCATTTGCTTGACAAAGTCATCATGCATCAACCTCCTCCTGGACACAATGGAAGTACCTGAACAAGCACCCAACAATGACAAAGCAAATATGGTGTTTTTGACTCTTATGCATGTTAGAGGAACATCCTCATCCAATATATTGGTGAGAAGATGACAGCATAATTTTGCTTCCAAAGACCACTATACACCTTGATGACCAACCCTTTTGCAGCTGAACACAATGATCTGCTGAGAGGATGCTACTTTACATCATTGTTCAATTTTCAGTTGGAAAGCATTTGGAATTAACAACAGCAGTGAAGTAATACACAAAAGCAAAGCACTAAAGTTAGAATCTAAACAGTTGACTGCCAACACATGGGCAGCCATTGTTGGAGTTTTGTCAATCTGGAAAAAAGGAGGCTGAGCAGCTTTGGGATGAAGATGCAAAAGCATATGACAAATTCAAACAAGAAAACAATTGTTTGTGGTACTCAGAACAAAAAAATCACTGGTGGTCATGCAAATATGGTGTAGAGGTTAGCCAGCTGGCAAATGATGATGCAGTGAAGATGCTTGTCAGGATTGAGAGCAGAAAGGAAGTTTCAGAGAGACAAATGGTGGTGGTGGTGCCCATAACAAACCCATTTGATGTCATTCATGAATCTTGCCGGTCAATTGGACATCTTGGCAAAGAATGGACATATGCTGATGCATTAAAGAAGTGTTACAATGTAACACGGTATAGGAAAGATTTTCATTGAGTCATGCTTTCCTTGTCACTAGAAGCAACCCTCCATTACAACTTTGAAAGCACATCATTGGATTGATACGATATCCAAACATCTTCCATACAGACAATGGAAGAGACGTCATTGCAGTGATGATTCTTCAACTGCTCAAGGAACTCAACCCCAATATTGTCACTGTCCACGGGAGGCTGGGTATACCTTGGGATCAAGGATCTGTTGAAAGCATGAATAAATTGGTGGTATGTGCATTAACAATGATTGAGTTGGAGATGGGGATTTCATGAACTAAGCCAAACTGGACAAACCTCCTTGGACGTACCACTTTCAGCAATCATAAAACCAAAAGGTGTGTGGGAAATATGCTGAAACAACTTACAAAGCTGTCTTTGGACAGGACTACAACTAGTATATCAACTGTTCAGTTTCAGAAGCTTGCAAGAGCAAAACCATCAAAGAGAGGCTTTGTGTCACCAATGACCAAAGATTAGAGACAGTAACAAAGGATCTTTTTATCCGTGATGATGAAGGCTTGGGTATTGATGACATTCAAGATGGTGAGCATGATGGATTCTGGGATAATTCAGAGGATGTTTCATGTAAACAGTCTGAAGGTGATGTAGAGACATTCTGGGACAAGGACAAGGAGGAGCCTGATGAAGAGTCTCTGGATCATGTAGCATAGGGGATAGCAGACTATAGTGCTAGTGTTGGCGTGGTAAGGAATCAAGAAAGAGTCCTAGATAGTGACAGTCTTGGTGTCAAGGCTGAATTCCGCATGAATGTCAAGGAAGGTCAAGAAGGGGAAGAGATCTAACAGCAAATTGGTTGGATGACATCAGTTAAATCCACAACAACAAAATTAACTGAGACAATAACGTAGAGCCTACCATTGAAGGAAAAGAAATGGTTCATGAGCTGGAAGTCACTTTTCAAAAAGAGATATTGTTACATCAGTGAAGAAGAGTAGATCAGAAACTCACAAATATCCAACCGAACAGTTTCAGCAGTTATACTCAGTAGATTGGGCATGGAAAACTGGCAAGAAGACTCAGACACACAACAAGAGGCATGAACAAGAATACAACTTTTTGTTTCCGATGTTACTCTGTGAATACTGTTGTTGGGCTGGTTTCCAGATAGTGTCCATTGGGGCAGTACTTCTCAATCAGATTGTGAGAATTTATACTGTTGGTGGAACACAAACTTCATCACCAGTTCACCTCACTTTTAACACATGAGTTTCATCTTGACTGCCACGTGAGGCCTATAAAGAACAGACCGTTGATTCATTGTCCTCATCCAAACATCAATCCAGCAGAGTCAGAGTGTAAATCATTGCATGCCAATGTGCAGTGATTGGTTTCAGTGTTGTATGATACAGATCATTTCTCAGTACTTGAAATCAATACGTAAGGCAATCCATGATTCAAATAATAAATGAAATGAATAGAGCTCAATGAGATGTTTATTTTGGCACCAGACAGGTCTCATTTGGTTGAAAACTCACCGACATATGAACATTTTAGTGATGCTGATGGGTGCATTATTGCGATGTGGCGATGTGATCTTATGCTGATCATATGGTTTATAACAGTGGTGATCATCCTATGTCTTTTATGTTTAAAGTTAGAATTAAATATTCTTCCTGTCAAAAAATGAGTAGAAATGGTATCCAGGTGTCCCAGTGGACTATTGAGTCAGCATCTCTGCACTGGGACTCTGGGTTGTTGCAACAACTCTTGAAGAAATGGGCCACCCACAACCTGGCCCAACTTCTGTCACGGCCAACAAATTCCCCCACAGTCAGACTCACCATAGGCACCATAACACCCAAAGCATCTATAAAGCTATGGACATGCTCGTTTCAAGTGCACAACAACTTTTCTGCTACCTCTGGGCAACAGGCATTACCAACCATGCAAAACCCTAGCAAGCATCACTCCGCAGCCCACGATCAATGTGATCACCTGCTCTATGTCCTAGGTCATCTTTTCACACAATGACATGCTACCACTATATATATGTATATATATAGATGTATATATATGTATGTATATATATGTATATATATTTATATTGCACTTCTGCATTTAGAGACAGGCTATCTTTCCCTAGAAGAGCACAATCCTGGCACTAGCAAAGGTGTGCTAATCTGTGAGTCACTAGGAAGGCTGGACTCCCCCTTACACCTAGCACAGGTCGCAGTACCAGCACTAGATACTCTACATAGGTACATTTTGAGGATCCCAACACCATTGACTCTCCTTGCCAAGATCACTAGGTAGCCATAATCTTTCTAATGTCATGACCATGAGATCTTTGGGCCATCTCTTCTGGGCTATTATAGCACAACAGAAACAAAATTGAAAATACCCAAAACTGGGAACATCATCCCAGATGACAGCCCCGCAATCATATTTTCATACTTGCACAAACATCATCTGATACATAACAATGAAAAGATGGGATGATAAGCCGAGTAGAAGCCAAGATAATACATTGTTTATTGGAATGCAACATCAGAATCACCAAAACAACAAACACAATGAAAACCACCCCAGAACTGACCCTAGCACCCAGATGACACCTCAACCATCATATTTTGCAACTTGTATAAACGGCATCCAATACAAGCAGTCATAAGATAGGCAGATAAGGCGGATTGAAAGTAAAGATGAATCAGGTTGAGAATACAAAGTTAGCAAAGCCAAACAAAAAGAAATAATGAAAAGCAACCAAAACCCTCCCAAATGTTTGCCAAGTTTCCAAACGTCTCCCCACCTTTCCCAAAGTCTCTCAAAGTTTCACAAAGTCTCCTGAAGTCACCCAAACTCTCCCACATTCTCCCAAAATTTCTTGAACTCTCCTGAATTCTTCCGAAATCTCCTGAATTCTCCTGAATAGTCCTGAATCCACCCAATGGCTACAGAAGTCTACTGAAGTCTCCCAAGTTCTTCCAAATTCTACCATATTCTCCCAAACTCTCCTGAATTCTCCCCAAGACTCCCAAAGTCTACCAAAGTTCTCTGAAGGCTCCTGAACTCTCACAAAGTTTCCAGAAGTCTCTAGAACTCTCCTGAATTTTCCTGAAGACTCCTGAAGTGAAGACTCCTCAAGTCTCCAAATTTCTCTGGAGTTCTCCAAAAACCTCCCAAAGTCTCACAGAGTGTCCAAATTTCTCCTGAATTTTCTCAAGTTGTCCTGAAGTCTCCCAAAATCTCCTGAAGTCTGCCGAAGTCTCTCACATTCTTCAGAATTCTCCCAAACTTTCATGAGGTCTCCCAAATTTACAATTCACATGAATTCTCCTGAATTCTTTGGATTGTCCCAAAGTCCCCTGAAGTATCCGAAAGTCACATGAAGTCTTCCAAATTCTCCCAAAATCTTCTTGAAGTCTCAGAAAGTCTCCAAAATTCTACCGGAGTCTCCCAAACTCTCCTGTAGTCTTCTGAAGTCTCTCAAAGTCTCCCAGAGCCTCTTGCATTCCCTCAAAGTCTCCCAAAGTCTCCTGACTTCTCCCGAATTCTCTGAATTTGTTTCACATTCTCTTGAAGTCTCCAGAATTCCACTTCATTTTCCCAAATACTCCCTAAGTCTCCCTAATTTTCCTCCAGAATTTCTGAATCCTCCCAAAGGCTCAAAAAGTCTCCAAAAGTCTCAGAAAGTTTCCCAAAGTCTCAGAAAGTCTTCCAAAGTCTCCCAGTCTCCAAAGTTCTATTGGCATCTCCCAAAGTCGCCTGAAGTTGCCCCAATTATTCAAAAATCTCCATGAAGTCTCCGCGATTCTGCCAATCTCTTGAAGCATCCCAAATTTTCCCAAATATGTCTCCAAATGTCTCCCAAATTCTCTTGAATTCTTTTGAAGTTTCCCAAAATCAACCCAAGTCTCCTTAAGTCTCCCAAATTCACCGGAAGTCTCCTCAAGTCTCTTTAAGTGTTCTGAGGTCTACCAGAGTCTACTCAATTATCCTGAATAAAACCAAATTCTCCCAGATTCTCCACAAGCATTGAGAGGTCTTCAGAGATGTGCCTGAATTCTCTTGAATCAACCGGAATTCTCCCAAAGTCTCCCAAATTCTTCTGAATTCTCCAGAAGTCTCCCAAACTTTCCAGAAGTCTCCTAAAGTCTACTGAAGTCTCCCAAATTCTCCTGAAGTCTCCCAAATTCTCCTGAAGTCTCCCAAATTCTCCCTTGTTATCTCAATCTCTCCAAAAGTCTCTCAAATTGTGATAATTTCTCACAGAAGATCACAAAGATGTTGTGAATGCTAACAAATTCTCATGAATTGTCACTAAGTCTCCGCAATTCTCCCTATAAGTCTCCTAGAGTCTCCCGAATGCTCCCAAATTCTCTGAAAGTTTCCCAATGTCTCCCAAAGTATCCTGAATTCTCCCAAGGTCTCCTAAAATCTCTTGAAGCCCCCTGAAGCTTCCCAAAGTTTCCCTCTTTCTCCTGAAGTCTCCCAAAGCCTCCTGAACGTCCCAAATCTTATGAATTTCTTGAACCCAAATTCTCTCAAGTTCTTGCAAATTCTCCTTCCTCCTAATGAATTCTCCTGAATTCTCCTGAATTATCTAGCATTCTCATAACTACTCCCAATTTTTCAAGAATTTGCATGAAGTCGCAAGGGTGATGACATAATGACCAATAAGAGCAGCACACGAACCTCCAAGTTGCTGATACAATCCATTTTTTGCATTGTGGTTTGAGTCAGGAAGTCTGCACATTGCTAGTCCCAGACCAAAAGTCCAATGCAGTTTGCTTGTCAATCCACTTTGCATGAGACTCAATCAGTGGACTGATTCAGGACAACACAGTTTCCCACTGACTGGGATGCCTCTTGACATAATTTCATGATTCATTTCCTGAAGTCATTCCTTCATTGGGCGTCTGAGCATTTCCTGCCAAAACAAGATAGGGACACATCCCCACTGCTGTGTCTTGAAAAGAGATAACACCATCCTTTACCTCATCAGCAACAGTTCCAAATTTACCATCAAGACAGTCCTTCACTATTGTATTCACTCCATCAGTTGATTTACCATCAACAGTTATGCAATGGTTATCATACACTACTCCAATAATTGTTGCCTTTAGATGATGAATATTGAAATGTTTGTGCCGGAACTGTGCTATGTCTACAGAAAACGCAATCTGCTTGTGGCTGTTTTGAAACTTTTCTCTGATGGCTCTAAATTGGTTCTCAATTATAGAAACGATGGCTGAATCTTCAAGGTTGATGAAAGGTGGAGACCTGCAAGCAGCAATACATCTTCTAGCATGTTGATGCATGCTCATTCCCAGCCGCAGCCAAAGATATAAAGAAATTCGCACTTTATCATCATATCTTGCATTCTTCTTGCCTGCCATTTTGGCAACCAATGCTTTCAAAAGCAACATGACCAAGCTATACTGTATTCTATGTGTCTTCAACTTGTAGAGCACAGCAATTGCTTCATGAAGTTATCATCAGAGGGGATGTTTCTGCCAGAAAACTTACAAATTTGATCTTTAGCAGGGCTGTTTTGGATGGACTTGTATAGTACTCCATTTGGAACTTGACATGATGTTTCAGGTCCATACCACGTAGATTGAACCACTTAGGTTCTGTTCTCACAAAACTACACATGAATGTATAATCGGTTGATGTCAATTGGACACCATCAACAGTTTCTTTAGCAGTTCTGAAATTGATACCTCTTCATTGAATCTGCTCCTTAAGGTTGTAAAGCTTCTTGTTATTGCTAGGGATGGTAAAGCATAGCGCACATTGATACGTTTGGTCGTTACACATTGTACCAACAGTACCTAAACAGGCAACATCATGAACTACACACCATTGGCCATATGACCAATCTGGAATGGGCAGTCACGACCCAGACCAACATCCAAGGTGAGTGCTTTCAGATTCATTTGAAATTCCTTATCCCTAAATTTAGAGACACCCTCTTGGCAGGTAGCAGGTCAAGACTGTGATGAGGTACCAATAGTCAACACCTGCATGGGTGTGGTAGTAGATGATTCATTGCAATCTATCACAGAAGGAAGCAGGAGACTCATTCTTGATAGCTGACATGAACAATTGACTTCCTGTCTTCTTCTTCTTCTTCTTCTTCTTCTTCTTCTTCTTCTTCTTCTTCTTCTTCTTCTTCTTCTTCTTCTTCTTCTTCTTCTTCTTCTTCTTCTTCTTCTTCTTCTTCTTCCTTCTTCTTCTTCTTCTTCTTCTTCTTCTTCTTCTTCTTCTTCTTCTTTGTAAAGAATGCCATAAAGGGTGTTTGATTTTTGATATCTGAGCCAAAAATTCCGTTCTATTTTGGTTAAAGCTTCGTTACCAGCAAGCTTTTTTGCCTCAATTCTCTCCCTCTCTTGCTCCCTAGCAAGGACTTGTTGATGAGTTCTGCTAGCTTCATGCTCTTTCCAACCCCCCAATGGTATAAAAATGGTTTTGATCCTTCCATACATGAACAATTGCACATAGGGCACATACATAGGATTTCCCAAATTCAATATCAACTGAAGAGAAATGCTTTGTGTCTGTGGTAAATTGAATCATTCAGAATGCATTTTTGTGGATTTCTTCACCGATGGTGTTGCTGGAATATCTAGAGTACAAATTGTTGGAGATGTGTTGTCCCGCATGAGAGGCTTATGCCATCTTGACCTTGTAAGTTTTCCATTTCAGTTGGTGATGTATAGACTCTATTGTTGATTGCAAGGAATGAGCCATTGGCGTTTTGGACATTTCCAATTCATCATCCCCAATTTCATTGGTCTCCTGCTTCTGCTTTGTTGCTTGTTGAAGGGGAAATGTTTGCATTTCAAAGTGCATTTCTTTTGAGCACCTCTTGATCATTTCATTTACTGCACAAAGAGAAAGGATGGTCTTGATGACATTAAGGAGGTTATCCCATCACTAGACCATTTGGGGAAGTGATCACTCTGACATTCCAAATAATATTTTCATTGTGAGTTATACAAAACACTTTTCCATACACAGCAAGCCACTACTGTTCTACCACAATAAGTGCAAGATCAGGCTCTTTCTGTGCAATCTTGTTTATTGAGTAAGTCTCAACCAAATCATACTGCTCCTCTTCTTCACACAACACTTTACTTGGTCTAGTAGTATTGTCACAATCAATAAAGTTGGCTTAAATAATTATTGTCCATGGGGTGAGTGGTAAAATAGTAAGTGTTAGATCAGATGCAAATAGCAGAAATTTTAAAACATCTGGAAACAAGAGAGATGAGAGGTCCCTTGGGAAACAGCAGAGGGTGTGACACTTCTCTACAACATGTTCAATGAGCTCTGACAGATATTATAATAAATATATCATGTCCAAAACAGATCCTGCACTTGGTCCCAAACACCCCCAATGTCTTGCTCTCTCGGAAATGTTTTCAAGCAAAGATATGTCCATGGTTATAAGTTCAACGAGCAGGGTTGGATGCATCCCCGAATGCCCAAAGTCAAACAAGATCATGTGGTCTGTTCAGGACCAATAAACACAGTTCAACGAGAATGCAAAGTATCATGAGAATGTTCAGTATGAATCAATGTGATGATCAACCATAACAATGCAAAACAACAATTGTACCTGGTACAAAAACCCAATCCTTCCTTTTCTTCCTTTCTTTGCTGCATGATTATTAAATGTTTAATCTATTCTCCATGCAAGAGGTTGACCTCCCTGCTTTCAATTGGTGGAAATATTCATGCAAATACAATGGGACTACAGCATATACTACTGGTATCCACAACTTTAGATCATGACTCATGATTTTGCCTGGCTCTTTTTCAAGCAAGCATGCAAGCATGCAAGCAAGAAAGCAAGAAAGCAAGAAAGCAAGAAAGCAAGAAAGCAACACAGCAAGGTTGCAAGGAAGCAAGGAGGAAGCAAGCAAGCAAGCAAGGAAACCAACAAAATAACTCTGGCATCTTTACATAGAAAAATACCATTATCCATTTTTCTACAAGGATGAATGGATTGTTTGTTTTTATACCAAATCTGTGTATTTTTCATCCGCAGCAGGGTGTTTTTTCACTCGATGCTTGTATTAATTCACTTCATTGGGGTTTTTTGAAGAAAATTGACACAATCCATTTTTCTACAAGAATCAATGGATTGATTATTGCCGATCTGAATCTGTCACATTCAAGTTCAGCAAAAGTCAGTGTTTATTAATGGCTTGCAGTTGAAAACTTCAATGAAGGCTTCCTGCAAATAGACACATGCAAAATCCCAAAAGAACTCTATCTGAATATAGTAAAATAAATAAAAGTCACATTATGTCAAGGACCTGAAAAATTTGGACATTGCAGGTGATGTCATTGTGATTTCATCTGGCAGCATTCTTGATTTTCATTAGATTTGAATGTGCAGATCAAGATTAAGTATTGCTGTTGATGTTGTATGAAAGAAGAAAGAGAGGACTCCTGAGGATCAGAAAGAGTTATGGGATATTATAATCATAGTGGTCTGGAGCACACTGATGCTGAAGATAACATATTAGTGTTCAATCATTATATTACCAACTTA
Organism: Cyclotella cryptica; assembly: GCA_013187285.1. Lineage (NCBI taxonomy): Eukaryota > Bacillariophyta > Thalassiosirophyceae > Thalassiosirales > Thalassiosiraceae > Cyclotella > Cyclotella cryptica. The sequence continues at coordinate 41,510 of JABMIG010000204.1, read as the reverse complement.
TCTGGTTATGAACAATGACGACCAATAATTGAAACTTGCGTGGGCAGTTCATAGACCATTTGTCAGAACTAACATAACTATGCCAATCGTGAATGTTTATTCTTGCCTATATTGATATTGCATGTCAATCATCAAACCAAAACGGGTATCAATAAGCATGAGGTCAACTACTTTTTCTGTTTTATTATCAGCGACTGTTTTTGGGACGAGTTAAACATTGGTTCACCCTGAGGTATAACTTGTATTTGTATGTTTTATGGGAACCTACATCTTCACGTATCATTCAACTCAATTAAACAATATTAGGTGCTTGGGAGAATTATGCCTGGGATCCATCATGAACTGGTTGGGTTGAAAATTAAAATGATATTTGAATAGGATGATTCACAGGGAAGTGTATCTTTTGAGTTTGATATTTGTAGGGTGACATAGCATAGAATTTAGATTGATTTGGCTCATGAACTGCTGTTCTTGTTGAGATAGAATCTTAATTATGAAACAAATGGTGAAGGAGGATCATTTTGAGAAATAATCTATCTATTGATTTTGCACACTACATCATGACATATACATTGGACTGAACTAGTAAATGCTAAAACTCAAGTATTTGTGCCCAAACTTGTGATTCTCAACCAATCGGTAGGCAGTCACTAGTCCACACTTCCAGAATTGGAAGCACAAGTCAAGTTTCTTTTGTGTTGCATGATAAAATTTGTTTGACACATTAATTAAAAATTAGGATCAAGTGTGCAGATAAGGTCAAGGGCCAAAAACACATGCATTTGTACCCCAGCCAGGAATTTGGAGTCATGTATATGTTAGCCCCAAAATTGGCACTGGTCCCATGCTGGAACTGGGACCGATTTTTTGTCCTGTGCTGGAACTGGGATGCCGACTTCCCCATACTGGCACCTTGCCACTATTGGGCGCCCAGTGCTGGAACTGGGAGCAAAAAGTTAGTCTGTCGAACCCAGTTCCAGCATTGGACGTCCAGTGCTGGAACTGGGCGGGAGCCTTGGAACCCCAAATTGGCACCCACCCCACATTGGCACTGGTTCCAGTTCCAACAGTACCCATAGCTACTCCCTTGGTTGGACTCGACCATGGTTTGCAACTGGGGCAATAGTTTTTTCAGCGGGCCAGACTGGCATGGTCACTTTGCCTGCAACAGCCGGTTGTTTTCTTCACGACAGAGCAATCACTAAGGCCGCCACATATCCTCTATATGGAAGCAAATCCTTAAGCCATATGGTGGAATCGAACGTGCTTCGCTAATGAGCAATATTTCATCAAGCGGGCTTAAAAGGGTATCGACTGAGATAATTAATTTATTGCGAACAGTCATTTTTTCCTATATTGCAAAATCAGAGGCTGATCTACGTGCGGTCATTTTTTACCTAAATTGACCACTAGGGCTATTACTTGCACGAAACCAATCCTATTTATTTACCTACATCAGAAAAAATTCTGGTCTACCTCGATCGAGACATGTCCCCATATTGGCACTCCAGATCGATTTTCACAATGACTGCCAGTATGGGGACGTCAGCGTCCCAGTTCCAGCACAGGGCAAAAAATTGGTCCCAGTTCCAGCATGGGGCCAGTGCCAAATTGGGGTCCAACATATACAATTATTGTTGATATATTTCTATCTGAGACACATTTGAAGTAGGGTGCCATTGTTGAAAACACCCTCATTTATACAGATTCCCTGGCAATGCATCCTTGTGCCCAGCACAAACATGATGGTGGCTTGTCATCAAGATTATGTTGTATGCCCCTTTCCGGATGCTCTGTAGGATAATGCCTATCGGAATGCGACACGGAAGGCTATGGGAGGGCTCGTTGTGCCTCGTATGGAAGATGGGAGAATTTGCAGAAACGAAGAAAGTATCAATTCTCAAACGTTTTGTGGACCGTTGAGGATACCTACTTCTCCACTCACTGGTGTCGTGATCATTATTTTGTGAGAATTCGAATGGATGCCGGTGTGAGGACATTCGTGCCACTGCCCACGTTTTAGTCGTCACGTTCTGCTGACATCCTTGTGTGTTGAATTTTGGTTTGTCGAAAATCCCACTTTTATTCCCATTGTCGCCCACACGTTTGTTCATGCCCCACACGCGCCCACACGGGATAGGGATAGGACACGATCAAGACGAGACTTCTCGGCAAACAACACATACAACGCACCGACCGACACGTTCCCGACAGAGCACAAGAGACGAAGAAGTGACGAGAACGAAATGAAAATAGTCGAGGTCGAGCAGGTCGACGACACGAAAGAGACGACGATGGATCAATCACAACCACCGACCAGCTTGAATAGATAGATTGAGATTGCTGGAGCAAGCATCAGTCGTCGGCCTTGACGCCCGTCCGAGTGCTGTCGAAAGAACAATCCCAACGAGACCATGTCCAACACCAATCGCTCTCCTCCCAACAACAACAACAACAACAACAACAACAACAGCCGCTCTCAGCTGTCCGCGCTGGCCGCTGCACGTGCCGCCATCGCCGCCGCCTCGAATCAGCATCACCAACAGCAACAACAGCAACAGGACCTCTCGCGGACGCATTCCAACATTGTCTCCAATCGGTCTCACGAGGCGTCGTCGACTTCGCCCAACGCCGCCACGACGACACTCAACCGCAACAACAACAGCAACAGCACTAGTCATCGGCCAATCAGTCAACGGACAAAAGACGGGAGCAACTCCTTCCCCCTCCCGGCGTATTTAAACTTTGTGCCCGGTGGAGTGGAATATCCTCCCGCCTCACACTATGTCGACGACCCCAACCACGAAACGAATACGGCGTTGGTGCACCTCTCCAAATACTGCAACACCAACGCCAACACCAACGATGGCACCAAGGCACGCAAGAAGAACCTCTCCATCGACACGGGCGGGAACGCCACCAATTCGCCCGAAGCCATTATTCATCGGGCCCTCCGTGCCGATGCCGCACTGCGAAAATACGCCCTGCACTACGGCGGCCAACGTAACGGCGGCACGGAGCCGGAGAGAATGGGACACCGTCTCCCCTCGTTGTCCGTTCTCGCCGAAGCCGCGCTCGTCCACCCGCTCACGGCGGTGCCCGCCTCGGCTGCCGTGCTGTGGGCCGAGAAGATGATTTTGGAGTACATGGACGGACGGATGGAGGATGCGGTTCACAATTCGCCCAAGAGCGAGGACAACCACCACCACGACGACGCATCCTCCTTTTGCACCGTCGACACGGAGAACATTCCAACCGTACAACCCAACGACGTCCATCTCCTCCGCGAGGCCACCATCGCCGCCTGGACCGTCGAAGAGGCCACCACGGGCCGCACTCCCACCAACCTCTCCTCCACCACTCCCCACAACAATCCCAACTCCACCAAACTCTCCGACTGGCCCACCCAATCCGCCCACCAACTCCCCCTCCCCCCCCTCTCCACCCTCCTCCCCTCCCTCCACCAACTCCAACGGGGCATCGATCCACGATCCTCCCACTCCCGCTCCCGCATCCCCACGGGACAACCGTGCGGATACGTCTTTCGTCGGAACGACATTGCATGGAATTGTCGAACGTGTCAGACGGATGCCACGTGCGTTTTGTGCGATGCGTGTTTTCGAAATTCGAATCATGAGGGGCATGAGGTGTTTTTTCATAGGACGACTCCGGGGGGGTGTTGTGATTGTGGGGATCGGGAGGCGTGGCGTGTGGAGGGGTGTTGTGATTTGCATCGTCCGTTTGGGGGTGTGGGGATGGGAGGGGGAGAGTTTTGTGTGGAGATTCCGTCCGAGGGGACGACGGTGGCAACGAATGCGGCGACGTCTTCGGCGTCGTCCATGACCGTGGTCGAGGGGACGAATGATGATTACGAAGCGGTGCGAGCGGCCAAGCGGGGACGAATGGAGCATATTCGGCATGTGGATGGTGTGCCCCCCAAAGCGGTCGATGCCACGCGGGATCCGGCTCGATTGCCGCCACGTCTGGCTGCGGCCATGGGAGTGGTGATTGGATCGGTTCTCAAGGCAGTTCAAGTGGCGTGTCGGGGGAGTGCCGAGGGTGCAGACGTCAGTCAATGGAGGTTGTCGTTGGCGGATGAGATGTGTCGGGTTTGGAATGGAGTGAGTGTGGATGAGGAGTATTATCGACGATCGGCGGTGTTGGAAAAGGTCAAGGAGCAGCAACAACAGAAGAATTGTCCATTGTGGACGGTGCCGGAGAATGTTTTGGATGCCTCCAATCCGAATTATATGATGGAATTGCCCAAAAAGTATAATTTGTATCTGCGGTTGCACAATGATGATGTTCATACGTTTGAGGAGGTTATTAGGGCCTTGAATCATGCGGCTCCCCAGCCTAATGTAGTTCCCATCGGTGGTGTGGGAAGCATTGGAAAGATTGGCGGAAGGGGTCTGAGGGGTGCGGAGTATGGGACCTTGTCGGAGGAATTGTTGGTGAAATCCAACCAAAAGTCCGACGTCGATGCAGTCCCATTGGCAGCGACGCCCTCGATGGACAATGTGTCCATGCCGGATGCAACCGCTTCGTCTGCTGGTGCAGAGCCACTCGGCCCCAGTCAACGACGTCCTCTCCCCGCCAACAACGATGCAACCGAGCGCCAGCAGCGTCGATACCGCGGCGACTCCTCTCCCACTTGGACGGCCCGAGGCTTCTCCACCCATCGTCATCCCGAAGGCGACGCCATCTCCGCCCTCATTGCCCGCAATGAAACCGCCCAGGACCTAACGCGACGAGTCGATTCCGATGGCCAAGTCTTGGTACGGGAGTACGAAACCCTTGATGGAGTGGGCATTGGATTTGCCCGCCTCCGCGAAGATGCCGGGCTGCATTGTTCTGTGGTGAGTACTACTCGAATTGAGGCGGAGGAGCGCGCCAAGGCGCTGTTGGAATGGCTTACGGGTTTGGTCGCCGTGCATCCTGCCGTGGGGGCGATGGTGGTGCAGGCGTTGGTGGATGTTACCGATGGGGAGGATGTATTGTGTTCCGATGGCAATGATGGGCAAGGAGGGATTGCTAAAGGTGTTGCGGTTTGGTCTAGCGCGAAGATGATTCCATGTTGGAGTGGTACACACGAGAATTGGTGGGGAGCGGACGGTGAACAAGTGCCGGCTTGGAGAAAGAGGTTGGAAGTTTTCCAGCCACATTTGGAAAGTTCGTATTTGACGAGAGAGGAGGGTAGGGAATTGTTTCGACAGGGATTGATGTCCCGTTGGGCTGACAAGTTTGTTGTCGAAACTGGTGAGTTGGTCCATTATCATGTAACCGTCCTACGCTTTCTCGTTGTTTGTGGTACTTACGTTGGTTACTCTGTTGTCGCACCCCAGGCACGAATCCCGACTTTTATGCCAACATCCCGTACAGTTTACCCGACTCACGACTACTTAAATCCCCGCATGCTCTGTGGGGAACCTTGCCGATCACCCACCTTGTGGATGGCAAACAGAGCTTTGCGCATCCTCTGCTGCGACGTCTTGCGAATTCCAACGACTCGGTCATGAAAGATACCACCCACAACTCTAATCGAGCATATCTGCGGCCTACGATTTTTGTTGTAGATACAGATCTCAGAAAACACGAAGAAGCAGAAATATTAACTACATCATTGTACCCACACAAACTCTCCGGTTTGAATTTAATCAGTGGAACAGGCCATGTTGACGAGAATGGAAGCCTGGGCTGTCGTTACGGAGAACCCATGGGAGTGACGTCGGAGGAACACGCCAAACGTCTATTATCCTGTAGCTCATTCCTTGCACCGATGTCACCAGTTTTGCTTTTGCTTCTACTGGATCCTTACTCTCCCAAGCACGTGCGTACTTCGTTACAGCGTCTATTTTTAAGCCTCTTGACGGACGCAAGGTTTAAATCACGATTCGCCGCTTCTTTGGGAGCTTTGGTTTACCGACCCACTTCCACCCTGTTTTGTGCGGGTATCGGAACAGAATCGGATACATTGCTCGGCTTTACTGTTCAGCTTTTTACCACGGGCAGTTTGGTGAAAGCGTTGGGAAATTTGGATGCAACACGATCACTTCTTTGTCGCGAGGACTTTGATAACGAAAAAGAATATTTGTGCATTTCTGCCCTTCCTATTGCATATTCTGTGGTACGAAGCATTCACGCGAATATTTTGGGCGCAACAAGAGAAGTGTCGAACCTAATTGTCAATGCAAACGAGGAGAGAAATGGAGAGGAAAGTGTACCTTCTTCAGTGAGCGCGGCTATTGCTTTGCTGTCCTACCAGTACGGGTCTGAGCATCCCTTGAACACTCGACTTCCTGCTGCCCCCGATGATAAATTCATTGACTCTAGATGTATGAAGCACAAACGACTTCCACACTTGTTGAGGGATTTGGAGTACATTTTTGAGACACCAGGTACAGCCCTCAAACTTCTCACCTCCATCCGAGCTAACACAACTCCTCCTATGAGTCCCGATAATGCGAGTGACATGATTACACCGTCACCCTCATTTTCATCCCCCAGTTCTGTTCCCAACAGCTTATCAACGTACAGCGTTACTAACCCCATTGATTTTCCATCGTTGTGGGCTCGTTTGTTAAGACTCGGTCAAGGCATCGACTTGCAAAAAAGAAGGATCTCAGGTGGACACGTTGAGTACGAGGACGAAAGGTGGTTGGGTGCGTATGGTCTAAGTTTAAATTTCTCCGGAACTGGTGATGCTTTGTCAGAAAGTCCATTCGCAACTGTATCCTCCAATAATGAAGACCTGTCAGCTCCTCTTTTGTCCTCAAGCGTGAGAAATGTGAACAAAGAAGCCACGGGGAACTTGTTTGCAGCATTCTTTCGTGAAATAAAGATGTGGCTCTATCGTGAGGGGATGTTGGAAACAGGGCAAAATCGCTCCTCAAGCGACATTGGTGAATTAGAAGCTTTGCAACGATCGACTCTCCACGTGTCCATTTCGCAACTGGACGAGGCGTCTGTCAATCAAATTTCCGCCGCCACTGGAATTGCCGTTGCTCAGTCGTGTGATGTAGCTTGTGAAAGTGGGGTAAAAAACTTACCCGAAGCAAAATTAGCACTACTGGAGGCAGCATTATTGTATGAACGACTCAAGTTGAGCACCATTGCAAAGGAGCATGGTAGTTCCAGTCATGGCCCTCTCATGGGGGATTGGCTCAAAGTTCCTAACTCCCCGCTCGCCGGAGACTGTCTTTCTTTTCATCTACCTCTTCATCGTGCACTGGCCAGAAGCATTCGGTGTTTTTGCTCCGCGATTGTCCCATCCCAATATCGTGAGCAGAATTTGGATACTTGGTGGCGTCTCCCACTTCTCGACGACGACGACGATTTTGCAACCCCAGATTTGTCTCCATCTTCAGATGGAATAATTTTGAAGCAGGACAGTCTTAGCGCACTTGTCAAACCAACTCATCGTTCTTCTAACTTAAGGGTGGTCTGGTCGACAGGTCCCGATTGCTCGACACAAGAGGCACAATCCCGTCGTTCGAGAGCTCGTCTGATATCTACAGCTCTTGCGTCAACAAAAGTAGTACATAGTTTGTGTGACCACCCGCTACGATGCATTGCGGCGTCACAGCAAATCGAACACCACATGTGGGCGAAGAATGGAAGTTCAACAGCTGGGATGGCTTTAAATTATTCAAGTATTCCTCTTTGCCGATCATTAAGGGATCTCGATTTGACGATGGTGCAGCTATCAGCAGCTGGTTTCAATATCGGGTTAGGTGCCAGGAGAGTGTTTGCCTTGCTTATCAACCGCTTTTCTCTAGATGGTTACCTATGTGATCCTGATCGTCGCAATATCTTTGGACGAATGGGGTGGGTGAAGCCTCCACGACTACAAGAATTAGAGCATGCGGAGTTACTTGCTGAGTCATTCTTCACAACTCTCTGCGTGCTTGTGTCGGACCTGCCACCTCCACCACCTGCTGCACCCCAAGACGATTCAGCATTGCGGCAAAGCTTGAGACGTGAACTATTGCATGCACTTGCAGTCGAACCGAAATCATACAGCGAGGCTATGGCCGCTGCATTGGCAGCAATATCTCGTCGGGACGAACGCGATGGCGGGTCTGTTGGTGCTGGCGGAGGGGCATCGTCGTTCCGCGCTGTTTTTACTGAAGTTCTTCATAGCATCGGCCAGCAACGAAGTCAAGGCACTCGTGCAACGGGTCCCCCCACTTTTGAGCTTAAACCCGAAGGGAGCAATGAGTACGATCCTTCTTTTTACCACCTGAGAAAAACTGATCACCAGCATGCTATGGACAACATTGCACGTTTGAGAAAGCAGAAACTATCTGCTATTTCGAAGGGAAGTAATACAGACATGGTCCTTCCCCTTGTCGCCGACCCTCCAAAGGGGCATCCTCGATTTTTGCCTTCACGTTTAATGCTTCACGTGCCCTCGATGTATTCTGCCATCCGACGGTACCTCATGTATGCCCTTTTCAATGGTAGCTGGCTGCCACCCTCCGAACCAAAGCCAGTTGACATTGCCAACGTCGATAGCAATGAAGATGACGATGTGCCCCTAAATAAATTGGAAGCGGCAAAAATGGACCGAAGGACGTTTAAAAGGGCAACATCTGAAGTGTCAAATATTAGTTCTGTCACCAATGCGGCCCCTGGTGGTGCTGCGTTTTCCACCGCGACTGTGGCAGCATCGTCCAAGTCTTTTCTTGAAGTACTGCAGCTTTTAACTCTACAGGCACATACCCTTGAGGAGTGTAGCAACTTGCACAAGGAGTTGTCCTTTCTTGATCCCGAGCAAAAGAGCCTATCAGCCAGTATTGATGTGAACTCTTATCTCAGTCATTTAGTCTACGTGCCTAATAGTTTAGTAAATGTGTGGGCATTGCTATGTGCCCCAGACGGACCGCTGCCATCAGAAGGAAGTGGTGAAAATAGAGGCTCTGTTCTCGGGCTATGCATTGCTTTGTTCGAGCACAGAGATAATGACAGTAGCAACAACAGCGGCCAGAAGTCCGCTAACGACGATCATGGTGGCTCAAGGGCACTATCAGCTGACGGTTTAAAATGGCTACTGCGTTTTGTCGGAGCCCTTGCTGATGGGGCAGAAAATGTAAGTATAGCGCGAGAAAGTGCAACATCTGGTGTACCAGTCAAGTCTAGTTTGTGTCCAGCGAAAGTCCTTTCCGAAACACGAGACAAAATAAGAAGAATGTTGGCTAATTTACCCGATCTTTGGCCGAGGGAGGAAGATTCGGCAACTGCTGACGACATATCGCTAAGTGCGCACGAAAGAAACAAAGAAGCTAGGAAAGCTGCACAGGCGCGTGTTTTGGCAAAGATGAAGAAACAACAGGCTTCTTTCGCTGCAAGTATTTCATCCCAGTTTAAAGATGAATCCGAAAAGAAGCTCATGGATGACGATGAAAATCTATGTATCATCTGCAGATGTGATGATGCGGACGGTGACAATGGACCTATGGGTTACCTCGGGCATGTGCAGCGCTCTCGTGTGCTTCAATTGGAATCCAGAGCACTCTATGCTAATGCTGCGAAGTCAAAAGAACTTAATTTGAGCAATGTCTACAGAGTAGTTGGTGACAAGGGTTGTCAGGTACGTGACCACTTCAACGTATTTTGTACTTTGCAATCGAATGCTTTAAATGCTCAGCGTCATTTCTACCAGCTTCGTTCAACTGAGTCAATGGACTCCGCTCCAGTTGCTTTCATTCCACAGGGTGGTATTGTTGAGGTATTGCAATCGAAAATTTCTCCCCATCTCAACTTGCAGTCGCGTAGAGTTTTAGTCAAGAGTTTAGTGCCTCAAAATGATTCCGGAGAACTAGTTCAGGGTTGGGCATCAATGCAATCATGGGAAGGATACATCATACTGAGCCCTTTATCGTCTCTGTGTTACTCAAACACCCGGTGGGGCCCCACACGCCCAGTCATCCGTCAATGCGGACATGCGGCTCATCTGCGGTGTGCAGAGCAACATTGCCTATCTCTTCATCAACGTGCGGCAGGAAACCAGCCGTACGATGGCCGTTTCTCAGCAAATATTGAAGATGGCGAGTTTTTGTGTCCACTGTGCAAGCAACTCTCAAACATAGTAATCCCGGAGGACATTTGTGTTGATGTACGCGTACCCTCGTCATTTCCTCAAGCTCCCACCTCTACGAGTGAGGTGAAGGAAGGGTTTGAAGTCGTGAAGAGTGACATCTCATCCTCAGCGCCTGGAGATACATCTCGAATAAGAACCATACTGGCTCGAAAGTGTTCTCTTACCATCTCCGAGATGTCTTCTAAAAATATTGATGCAACGCACCAGTTTGGATCTAATCTTCTGCAAGCGATGCAGTTGTCCTCAGACAGTTCCAATGCGCACTGGAAGAGGCAACGGAAATCTTGGCATCCAGCTTTGCGGCGCTGGGATTTTGAAGATGACGATCTGGACGATAACATATTGCCAGGAACCCCACAAATCGGAAGTTGCCTTCGTCTTCTGCGGCAGCAGCTTATCTCGTGGGCTGCAGTAGGTCACAGTGCAGCAGCTGCAGAAGCTTCAGGAAGGGGCGTCCAACAGATAGTCTTTGGGGAAGTCACCTTTGGCTCGGTGGATCCATGGACAAACTTTGCATCGAAAAATCGAGATTCACATCCCATGTTGCTCGAGCTCAGAAGAACTCTATCCGCATCATCTAGTCTTGCTGATGCGGTCGCGTTAGAGCTCGGGAAACGATTAGAGCAAGACAAATCAGAGCCCAGGGAGGAAGTGATGGCTGTAGTTGGAAGTTTGATTTGTGACATCTTAGAAGGAAACCATTGGACACTTCACTCCTCGAACGGAGTTATAGAACGGCAATGGCAAATCGTGACACCCCTTATCACCTCCATGATCTGCCATGTCTCGAAAGAAGACACCCTGGCAGCAAGGCTTGAAGCAAGGGCAGTTGCAGCTTCCATGTGGGCCATAACTGGATCTCACATTCCTCCGCAAAAAAGGCAAAGCAATAGAATGGAGGTAGACTCTTCTCCTGGAGTTGAAGTCGATGACGTTGGAAACATTGCCAGTCAAGACACTATAATTGCATCGCGCAGCAACGACCAAAGCAATACCGGCAACACACAAAGACGTGTGTCTCTTCCACCAAAACCACTTTCAATCTACCGTACGGAGAAAAGCCTTGGAGTTGAATTGGATCCTAACTGGGGAACATTAAACCCCTTCGACTTGGAATGTCGAATTAAAGATGGCGAAGCTCAAATCCCCTTCCGACCTGCAGTGGCCAGTGCATTTCTGTATGTGCCACTGCTTGCGTGGGATCTGAATACATTCGCTGGTGGTTTGTTCTCTTCACTCCTTTCTAATTTCACATCAGATCCTTGCGTTAGCTCTACTGAGTTAATCCAGTCTTCACAGTTGTTGCTAACCGCAAGGTTAATTCAAGTACTTGCTGTACCAGATGGGTTTTTGTGTACGAACAGAGATGAAGATAATATCGATGGCTTTGACGACGTCGACGACTGTTGGGATGATGCGAAAAAGAAAAGAGAAGCCAATGCTATCAAAAATATTTTGTCACTTTGCAGGAAGTATTTACCGTCTTCCACACTTTATCATAGCCTTGACGATTCATCCCTTCTTCAGAGTGTAGGCAATGCCATTCTCCCGTTTGGTCGTTCCCTGATATTACTTCTCCGAGCATCAACCAGTGTGATTCGTCAACGGAAGCGCCGTGTCTGCATTGATGGGTTGATCGAAGAAACGACCGACGATAAGTTTGCATTTAACCTGCTCGAAAATCCTGACATTATGGCCTCTGAAGATGGCTTGAAACTTCTTGAATGTTTTGGTGCACCTCTTCCTTCAGATATAATGAAAGCCTCTTCTTCTCAGTCATCTTGGCATGCCTTGGTTAATAAATGGTTGAAGAGTTTTGTTGCTTTTGAGTCCTATCACGGAACTAGAGGCAGCGGCTTAGTCTTTGATGCAGGCTCCAAATCTTGGGTGTCAATCCATGAATCTACCTCATCTTCAGCCAAAGTTTCTTCACTCTCAAATGGTACTACTTCAGGGCATAAAAAGAGAGATTTGTCTTCACTTCATAATCTTCATGTCGAATCATCACCTGGAGCAGTAGAGGTGGCTCAGCGACTTCCAATTCAAGGATATCAACACTTCGAACAAAACGACGATGGAAGCAGTGATGATGGAATGTCTTCTAACGACCCAGACGAAGATGAGGGGATGGAAGTCGTTGACGAGGATGTAGCAGTATCCGACGAAGAGCTTGAAGATGTTGAAGACATGGATATTGATCTTGATGGTAATTTCGATTTCAGTATCCCCCGTCGTGACAGTTTTGGTATTGCTGCCTCATTATTTATGTCCCCAGACATGGATCTTGATCTGGATGATGATTCGTCAGACACAAATGCAGCTTTGAGAGAATCGGACGGCAGCACTATTCCTGGCCCCGATGACAGTTCATTTGCACATGTCTCTCGAGCAGCAATAATTCCTTATCAATCAAGCATTTCAGGTTCACAACCTGTAGGCCCAGGTCCGAGGGGCGCAAAAGGTGAAATGTTTGAGTATAAGATAGCGAATAAGTTGATGAAGGACCTGAGTCATTTAGGGATGATTCATGTACCGGGTGAGTGTTGTTCATGATGACAACCAACAAGCAATTATGATTTTGACTTGAAAATAGCTTAACGTTTGTCCTGCAATTTCAGCATCACCAATGAACTGCTTAGTGAAACTTCCGAAATCATTTGTGGAGCTATACGGCATAGTTAACCGCGTCAAGGGTTGCGAAGGTCGATCTGATGATGCAGAGGATGATAGTGGATTTGAAACTGCGATCTGCCTTCTTACAGGAACAGTTATGAGATCTGGAACAATAAGAAGAATGAAGAAAGTGAGTGCAGTGCAGCTTTGTATATCAACGGATAACTTGTTGATTTCTATACCTTACTTTGGTTGTTTTACAGGACTATCGACCTCCTGGAACATGTACTCTGCATGCAAGGAAAGTTGGATCTGGCATCGGGATTTTCTTCCTTGTGCAGAAGTGCACTGTTCTTTTGATGCACAACAACAAATCGGCATACTCTCCAAGTCTCTATGTAGATGAGCATGGGGAAGAAGATGTCGGTCTTCGTAGAGGTCGGCCGCTATTCTTTTCGGAGGATAGGTATCAAGCGCTAGAGACTCTGTGGCGATCTCATGGAATACCTAGAGAAGTATCGCAAATTCGATCTACATCTGACCGCGTAATCAGAGATAACTGGTATTAACAGCTTGTGTTACTAGCTATCATGAGTAGTGTGCCTATTCAGAAAATCTCATCACATTCTACTCTCCCAGAACAACAGACTGATTGAGGCCTGCTCGTGCGGTGGGTTGAACGGGACAACTTATGTTATCTGATTGTTCACTTCTACTATTTTGGTTTTATGTCGATGCACGAGATAGACGTGCCAAGCTCGCGACGGCCACACCGATTGCCCACGACATAAGGTACCTAGGTACATCACGAAGTCGTAGAAATGTTGTGAATTATGTACCCTCATTCTCTATCTATCATACGGTATGGTACAACATGTACAAAGCTGTACCCGTTCAACATACGCCATAGACAACCACACACACGACGCTGCCCGGTGAGCCTCCCACACCACAAACTCACAAAACGTCCCACCAACGGAAAAGCTACATCCTGTTACAATGGCAAGAGGCAAAGGCAAGCGAGGCGGAGGACGCGGATCGGGAAAGCGTTTCGCGGCACAAAGCGCAGAAGAAATCGAGCAGCGTAACGCCCGATTGGCCGAATTTGACGCTGCACGCCAGCAGCGTCGTGCTGACGCGGAAGAGGACGAAGACGACGATGGCTCAGTTGACAGTGCTCAAAAAGAGGCCGAGCGCGAGGCGATGTTGGTAGGCCGTCGTGTCGCCGAAATGTCAGTGGAAGGCGATGACGACGAGGGAGGCTGGGTCGAGAGGGAGTACAAACCGAAGGGCGTGGAAGCACTCATCGAAGTAGACAACCCGAACAAGGCGCCTGTCAAAATGATGAAGATGAAAGATCTCGACGCGGTCGAGCCTGTCCAGATGACTAGGAAGGAACGCGAAGAGAAAGAAAAAGCCGAAAAGGCTGCCGCCTACAGAAAGCGTCATGAAGCTGGATTGACGGACGAATACAAGAGAGATATGGCAAAGCTCGCTGAAGTCAAAGCGAGACGCGAAGCCGCGGTAGCCAAGGCGGCGGCCGAAAAAGAGGCCACGGAAGCAATGGAGGAAGCTAGAAAGCTTGCAGCAAAGCAGGCTAACCAAGGTTCAGACGATGACACTGATGACGGAAAGAAGAAAAAAGGAAAATCTAGTATTCCGAAACTGGACAAGATTGCCATCAAGAAAATGAAACCGGCACAACTTAAAGAGGCGCTGAAGGAGCGCGGACTAGATATCCAGGGCAATGCTAAACAGTTGACTGACAGACTTCTGGAGTACGAGAAAAATCGTTAAATTGCTGTCGTTTCCTAATATTTAGTAGATCTCTTTGAATCTGCAGGATGTTGAAATCCAGTGGAAGTGATTGATTTCTCACCGAACATGATCAAATTATGAATAAGGACGCAATCATATACTATGTCTAAATTTATTTCAACAAAGGTATCATAGGACGAACAGTTCTAACTTGGTCGCACCAAATAGCGAGTGAACCTGCAATGCATTCAAAATGAGAGAAAACTGTTTCGATGGCTTCTTTTCTCATTCGGATCAATTTGTACTGGATGAACATAAACACGAAAGAAGATTTCACACATTTCGATTACGAAGAGGTCCCGACCTCATGCGTTTTCTGTTCAAGTATTGGTTGTGTCAAAAATGTGATAAATGAAAAGGAGTAGGTAGTTCCTGTTCGCAAGTGGTCAGATCATGATCAAGTCACTCACCTGCTAACCCTCCCATCCTTTGACACTGGCTTATCTAGATATCTCAAAATTTTTCGGTATACATCTTCAACTGTGCCTACAGTATCCAAGTCAAGCCCAAGATCTTTGATTTCTTCTTCCCGAGCATCATAGTAATGCTCCACAGTGGTAAAGTGAAGGCGAGATCCCGGACCATTGGCTTTTCCAGAAATTTTATCATAAGCATAAGCTGCGTCTGCAGCGAGGTGGTGCGAACCTGCATATTTCGAGTTTACAAATACCTGGTATCTTTTGTCTTTTTTGTTGAATGACACTCCTTTATACTTGCTTTTGTATTGAGCATTGTTGGATGACGTCTTGGTCGTTTTATGCGCGTCGTCATGAGTGGGAGATGGCCCGGTAAGATCGATACACACATTGCCGCTTATTTTTTGTGTCTTAGCAGTTTCGGCGACAGGAGAGGCCGACTTGGATCTGCCTTTCGTGTTTTGGGTGCAGACCATCGAGTTGTCATTGGCATCTACTTTGTTGAAAGGGGCCAGCGTTTCCTTTCTCTCCTTTTCGGTGCGAGTGAAGGGAGACGACAACCCGTATTTAATTGCGTGAACGCCATGAACTCGATTGTCCGAATGAAATGTCCTAATTTGCGCATCATCAGAGGCAACTGCTTCGCACTGATTAGATTTGATCCTGTCCATATTCACGAAAACATAAAAAATATATCTGAGACTTAAATCAAGTTGTACTCAAAGATAGCATGTAACGGATGTTCGCTCACATAGGCAGCCATTTCCATTCCTCAGGTAGATTCAAATCAGACGCCAATGTATTAGGGCCTTTTCGCCGCACAACATCTTGATCGTATGCTCTTATAGCCTCCGACAAGCGTGGAAATGTTTTTTCTGTGCCATTCACACTAATCTTGAACCAACCGACTTCTTTTGCCCAGCGATCTTTGGATCCCTTGTCATACACGTTTGTCACTCCTTTCCAATTCTTGTCTAAACGTCGAAAATCCTCTTTCAAATACACGAAGACACTCTCGATGCCATACGAAATAGTATCGTCATCAAAAAGCACGTCATAAAGTACGACAGGACCATATCCAAAATCTTTGTCAACCATCTTGAAGGATTTAACGACGCCGTCGTAAAATTTGGGTTTTTTGTTCTTGCTTTTCGTAAGCCAACCCGCGCATACTTCCGAGCCGATCTCTAATACTGGCTTGCAGATTGGCTTGCAGATGACGCTGTCGTCATTGTCGGTGGGACGAGCGGCTTTAGGTCGGACGATCAATTTAGGGAAAGGCATTTGGACTTTGGAGCAGATATGAAAAGGGTGAAGACAATGCGACTAATGACGGCGTTCATTATCCTATCGTGAGTTGCGGCTGCGATGCGGCGTCGAGAGTGTCGTCGGATGTTGGCAGTAAGGTATCTAATGCCAACCGCGAGGGGGACGTTTTTGGCGCGATACACCAAGATACCTCCCGAGATGATGTGAGTTTAAATACATACATATATAATAATATTATGTTAGCAAGTTGCAAGATATTGACAGATTTGTAAAACGAGGGAAGAAATTTTCTGGCAGCCATTTTTGGGCAGAGAAATCGAGTTTTTGTTACAACTTTTAAGCCTCTACTGTTATGTGGCGTAACAAGATGATTCATGGCAGATCAAAAGCAAGCTTTCCACTTTCAGCGCACTCTTTCAGCAATCCATTATGAATCGGACAAGCTTCGACAAGGTCATAAAAGTATTTATTCCTCCATTCGAACTCCTTGACACCGCAGGGAAAATCTGTTACAACATCGGTGTATGCCGCAAGGCGTTCGATGGTACCTTCAGGAAATGCGATTCCTTCCTTTGCACTAACAGCAGACACCAATTCCGAAATTACATCTTGGACAAGTTGGGTGTGTTCGGATCCTGCCTGGCCAACAGACTTGCAGTCTTTTGCCGTCCCTACTAGCATATAAGTTGATATCCAGCTGTAGTAGCGCAAACAGAGAGGATGATCACCATGACTAACTGCCTTGCCAGAGGTGAAAAGTTGATTCAATCCTAGTTCAGAACAACCATCCACTCACATTAATTTCTCGAACATAGCAGGACGATAATCCTCCGCAGATACTACATTACATTTCAGTCCAAGAGCAGCCAAACGATCAGCGAACGCCTGTGCGTGTACGCCCGTCGCCGCAGTAAGACCCTCCGGATTCATTGCTGTGATTCCATCGACAGGATCGACTCCTTTCGACGGAACACTGAGGTATAAAAGTGCTTGTGTATTCGATAGTAGATTTTTTCTTTTTAAGAAGTCATCAAGACTTGCGTTGTCACGTCACAAGTTGGATTTGGTTGGGGAGTCGATTTTAGCCAAACTAGTGATTGGGCAACAAATGGATCGCAATACGAGCAAGAAAACAAGCAACTCAAAAATTGAACTTACTATCCATTTTGTACAAACACTAAATCCTTTAGTCGGCTTTCAGGGCACTCATTCACAATACTCTCCAAAACATCATTCCTCGTCGCAATATAAATAGGTCCCTCCCCATCAGCATCAATTGATGTTGCAATCGGGTCGTTCCTTCCAAGAAGCTTGGCGCCATCGGAAATTAGAGAACCGATTCTTCCGCCCCCGATAACGATGGTCTCGGACGCACCAAGCTTGGTTGACAATGTGCGGCTTTTGCAAAGCGATGTCGATGGAGCGAACCCTCTTGCAGACAAACAAAACTTAGCTAGTACGAGAAGAGGCGGGAGCGAATAGTAGAACTTCATGACGAGGCGATGGGTAGGATAGTATGATCTCTTTTGTTAACGGGTACGGGGTGCACTTTTTTGTTTTGGGTGTTGTCTGTCGAAGTTGAAGTGGAAATGCTCGATTCCGTACCGCATACCATGCCATATTATAACGTAGTATGGTACACTCAAAACAACATCAGCTTGTACCATACAATATACAGCCATACCATACCCGAAAAAGGATATCAGGTACGATGTGGTACCGATCATTATGACGCGATGTGTGTAGCTGGAGAAACAATCAACGGCCGATTGATGGAGTGACGTCATAATTTACCAAGGATTACGTACGTTCCTTGTTGATGTACATTTCACCAGACTCATCTCTTTCACCAAAAAAATCTTAGTCATTATTGGAAACCGAGCTAGCTGCCTACTTTTCTCCTATTCCTTCTTCTTCACCTTCCTCTCCATAGAGACAATATTTTCACCTTGGACCAATATAGGTAATACCGAGATGTAGATACATGATAACCTAGTACAGCCAAGTGAGAGCACTGGGCCTAGGCTCTTGCTCGACTCGGCCGCATCCCACTGATGGGTGTTGGATACACTAGTTGTAGTGCCTACCTAGCACTACTACTACTAGACTACAGTAGGTACGCCAAGACTGTGTGTGTGGTGCCAAAAACTGGGTGGGGTTAGGCTTAGGTCCCAAAACCCCGAACCCAGACCCCTTGGCAAGTTGCCTTGCCCTGGTCAAAGGGTGGGCTCGTGGGAGAAAAACGGACAACTACACTAGCAAAGACCCCTCCAGATGCAACACCCTCATGGTTGCGGCTGCTCGACAAAACGAATGAGGCTGCGGTGACAGCAGCTCACCGCAGCCTTGTTCTGTTTTGTACTCTACGGCTCGTCTGTCCATCGCCCCAACCAAGTGAGAGCACTGGGCCTAGGCTCTTGCTCGACTCGGCCGCATCCCACTGATGGGTGTTGGATACACTAGTTGTAGTGCCTACCTAGCACTACTACTACTAGACTACAGTAGGTACGCCAAGACTGTGTGTGTGGTGCCAAAAACTGGGTGGGGTTAGGCTTAGGTCCCAAAACCCCGAACCCAGACCCCTTGGCAATTTGCCTTGCCCACCGAAGCGCGACGTTGTTGCGCGAAAACTGCCGAGGGGTTGCACTTTTGGGCAAGTTGTTGGCCCCCACCGCGACGTGGATCGGGCGGACACTGTATCAGGTGGGCGCCACTCATCCTGTCGCATCACAAAAGTGTTGGCGGAGGCGTGTCATGTCATGTAATACGTCAGTTGGGCCAATTGCCGTTTGGGTTGCCAGCATTGCCAAGATAGAGCCGGTGCGTTATCAGCTACCCGTGTCGATAGATAACGTCATTCACTGCGAAGGCTAACATTGGTTCTCATGCTATTGTTCCGCGATGGGGAGGTCGGCTAGTTCCGCTGGCAGTTCGTGAAACTCGCCGCCAGAGACCACTGTATACCCAATGACCTTGTGCATTGCTCGTGACATCCCGCTGGAGAATTCCGCCAGTTCACTCCGTATGTATTCCTTGAACGATTCTCCGGTCCACCTACCCATCTTTTGAATTTGGGTGTCGCTGTAGCCATTAAGGGAGAGTGCATTGGCTCCTCCTCCCGGCGAGTGCGTATCTACGCACTGAAGTGGGATACCCCGCGACGCTGGATAGTCGAGGGCCTGTGCGGCGGCTTTTAAACTGCGTGATATGTCCTTGTCAGTGACATCGCCTCTTGTCGTGTCGTCTTCCCAGCATGCAGATAACGGTGTTGTCCAGTCTTCTCCCATGTTGTCCCGTATATGGAGGTAACGCCGCCCGAGGGCTCGGACGGGGCAACAGACCGGTTCTCCATTCGCCTCGTGATGGATGCATACTCCTTTGTGTCCATTCTTTTGGTTGTCAATCTTTAGATTTGCCCCTACGGCTGTTAGGATGAGCTCCCGCGGTGAGTGTCTGCCGAGTCTCCGGAGTTTCCCATTGGTAGCGCGGTGGAAGAAAGTGACATCCTCCATTTTGAATTGGACCGTCTGCTTTGTTTCATTGCGGCTTTGTTTGACTGTATATTCCCCTACTCGCAACAGGTAGTAGAAGGCTATCAGTGCTAAGTCTCCCGTCGCCTGTTCACGGGCAGAGGCGCCTGTCGTGCCGCCCCATTTCACTAGGAGTTCCGGTACGTCCACTTCGACTGGCAATTTCTTTGTTGTGTGCGGGTCTTCCTTATCCCAACCTTTTATCGCCTGTTGGATGCACGGTAGGTACTTGTCAGAGCCGCCCACTTTCGTGGGGTCTATTCCCGTGTCCAGGGCGATCTTCTGCCCAATGGCCGTGAGCGCCGTAAGTGCTGTTCCACTTCTGACTTGGCGCCCGCTACCGTAGCATCCCAGGCGCACTGCTCCGGCGAACCCCATGAGGTGTCTGCACTTGTCTTCATGTGCCAGCCCCTGTAAATAAGGGTCCATTCCCAGAGGTGCGCAGTAGGCGCGCCAATGTCGCCAACGAACCTCCCTGTTGCGGGAAGTCACCTCCACTCGTCCGTTCCTGTAGGCTGCATCCGAAGCACGGAAAGCACTTTCATAAAAATCTCTTGTGACAGGCGGAAGACTGTCCAAGATTTCTGGTTTGGTAAAGGAAATTCGGTGTTAAACAAGGTTAGTAAGTCAGAATCAGACGTGCAGTGCCACTTTGGCTCACTGCCAAAAGACCGCGAGGGGATGTCGGTCATGCGATTGCGCTCGCCGGGGATGTGCAATGGTGTCAACGGCGATACCTGTTTTAGCTTTAAACGGAGTGCAAGGGCACTTAGCAGCTGTGACGCCACTCTCAAACCACGCGCGGCCATACGTCGCACCCAGTGTACCGTGGGTGAGTTGTCACTGAACAACGCCACGTGTGCCCCCGGTGTAAACTGGCAAACTTCTTCCATGGCCAGCCAAAGCAGCAGTAGGCCTGCCATCTCGAGGTCCGAGTTCGTGATGGTGCGTGTTGGGTTTGAGGCTGAAACGAGAGATCGCTTTATGTCTTCTGGCCATTCCACCCTAAATACCGTGGGAGTGCAAGCCCGATCTTCCCCAATGACTACACCCCCTACTCCGTGTTTGGATGCGTCTTTAACGCCCACGTAGTGGGGCCAACCTGTGATGAGTTCTTGACACGGCGTTGGTTTTGTGGTTGCCTCACGGAGTATGGATCGGCAGTCCCTTAGTGCGTCGAGGAGGTGTTGGTTCCTACTGAGGTGGACCCATGTCGGGCGCTTTCCTAATATTTTGTTGCATACCGATAGGAGGCCTACCCCTGCAGCTTCGCCACTACCGATTCAAACTCAAGGAAAGGGACTGGGGCCCCCGTTGTTCCTGCTGTTCGTATCCATCGATGTAGCGCCTCTAATAAGAATTCCCTTTTTGGCTTTTCTAATTGGATAGTTTTCTTGCCCGTGTTCCCATTGAAGGTGAAGCCGAGGATGTCCTTCTGTAGGGCCCACACGCCATCACCTTTTCGAATCTTCTTCATTGAGATGGGATCCTCGTCGTCGACTGGGTTGCTCGGGAAGACGTCGTGGATGCCGTGTAGGATCCCATTTGCAACATGGCGAAGTTGGTCACGTGAAGAGGCGATGGCGATTGGGATGAAGTCGTCTACGTAGACCTCGACCACGTACTTGAGGCCATCAGTGCTATCTGTTTCTGGGAGTGTGAGTAGGTCGCTCCCTGACATGGCATGGTGGACGAACTTGTGCTCGGCCGTGCTGCCTATCGGCGTGTTGATGTACTGGGTGGCGACATCGCGTGCCGTTTCAGACGCCGTGCAAAAGTAAGCGGGTGACTCTACCCAGCCCATTTGTAGTGCCGATGGCACGACAAGCTTTATCGGTTTCCCTGGTTCTTGAGGCAGAACATGGCAATGCAGCCGCCAAAACCCGTCTTTGATATCATACTTGACGCTGAAGACCTTCTCGTCATCGCGTGCTTCCGCGAACGCATGTATGATGCGTTTTAAAGAGTGGCCGAGTTGATCGATGGCCCCCGCTGGTGCGGTGAGCGTGGTGCTCTGATTCACGGATGGCACTTGTGATCCATCTTTCAGTCTCACTCCAAATGATCAGTCCAATATTGCTCGATAGGCCCTTGATTTATGGGGTATCATCGCGATGGGCGATATTTTGAGCTCCGGCGGTACTCCTTCTTTCTTCAGCATTTCCCAGTCCACTAGTCTTGCCTGCCCTTTAGCTACCTTCTCCTTAACTTCGTTCTCCAATTGGATCATTGCTGCTGGCACCAACACCGACGGATGCGGGCCTCTGGCGATCGCCGCCTCGATTTTGTCGATGGTCCATTGCTTCCCAGTTTTCACGGGGCACCCCTTGGAGGCATACGTTAGTAATGTCTCCGCCGCCGGATGGCGTCTTGCCAGGCCGTTGGGGTACATAGTACTCTTGTTGTCCCCCGCCGATTCAGCTGTTTGATGGCTGACTTTACCTGTTCCCCTATGTGCCGTCCACTGGCTGTTCGCTGGCGAGTCTTGCTGTCTCTGTATGCGTCGTTGCTTATTCTGGTGTCGCCAAATCTTTTTCAACTCGCCGTGCACTGCTCGGCCATCTTGCAGGCGCGGTGGTAATAATCCTACGCCATCAAATGGTGCTCTTTGCACTGGGCTGGGCGACTCCTCGTCTGCCTCCCTCGGTTTTGGCTCCTGATTGCACATCACTGTTGGCTTGTCGCCTTTGGTTGCCGTAGCACGTTGTGCCTTTTCGTATTGGCCTGGCTCATCGCCCTGATGCCGCTTTTCTCATCGCGTTCTCGTCTCTCGTTGTGTGTGCGTGTGCGCCATCCCCCTGGGTCCTTTGCCTATCTTATCGTTTAATACCTTACCTTGTCCCTTGAACATTAGCTCGCATCCCCGCGTCTCCCTCCATCGCCTAACAGAGACCCCATTATTTGGTTCGTCATTGTGTATTATTTTAAACGCCTTGAGTTTTACCTTTGGCACACTGGAGAGAATGGCGTCGGCCGTCCGCTTCCTGCTCACACTCGTGAGTGGATGCCCTGTGCTCCCGCTATCCCCCGTGCTCGCCTCCTGTCAGGCACGACGTTGTTGTTTTCCCGTGTTGTCATTGCTTTGAAACTGGTCGCGCTGTCCTCGCTTTCCATCCGACCCCATATCCACACTCCTCGCTTGACCCCCACTTCCGCTCACTCCGCCTCCGCTCGTTACCGCTGTTCTTCCATAATAGTTTTTGTCTGACTTGCGCTCTTGCTGGCCTCGCCTCCCTCCATCCGGTTCATTCCTGATAACATAATCAATCCCAGGCCCGCAGATTTGGATTAAGTCCCCGGCAAAGCTGTTTGGGATTTGTGTTCTTGAAGCATGTTGGTACCAGCATCGTCTGTTCGAACATACCCCCATGACGTGATTATAACATAGTTCATTTTTGTTCGTCGCCTTATTGATGAAGTCTCGGATGACAGGGAGTTGTTCAAAGGTGGCGTTTGCGCCAGTGAGTATCTTGCTCATCATGACCCGGCCTCGGAACCGGGCATGGTATTCCTTCATGTGGTGTGCTATCCACGGATGAACGTGCGACATCTGCGTCTGCGCCGTTTGTTGGTCAGGCGGTCTTGTTGTTGCTAAGAAAGGGTTGGGGCCTGAAGGTGGCGGTGCTACGCCCAATGCCGATTGTGCAGGGAGAGCCTCTGTCCATGCTGTGGGAAACATTGATCGGTGGATAGGTTCCTGGAACATCACTTTTGGTATGATGTCATCCAAGAGTGAGGTGGGAAAACGTGGTGGTGTGTCTCCGTTGAACTCCTCTGGAAGGAGTCGCTTGTAGAAATAGTTGCATTTGTCGTGAATGACCGCCCACGTGATTTGCTTGCACAGCAGTGGGGTGAATTTGTGGTCCATCCCACTCACTGCTGGGAGGAGGAGGACTTGGTAGATATCGTCGAGTTTCTTGGCGAAATTGCAGTGCTCTCCCCAGAGGACTTTGTTCCATAAGGTGAACATCGAGATATTCTTCTTGAGCTGATCAAAATTCCCTGCCGGCAGTCGGCTGTCCCCTTTCTCCAGCAGGAGGGCCTCTGGCAGCGTTCGCATAGCTGTCGTCTGCTTCTCTGCAGCAGCGCGTTCGCGTTCACTCTCTATCTCTGCTGTCGTCTTGGGGCGGCATGCAAGGATGCTCAGGCCTTTCCCCGCCGACTCGAAGTTTGGGATGGCGTCGCCCGGGTTAGGCTGCAATTTTATGCACGCGTCTATTGTTTTATCTGACAAGTACACTCGATTGTCAAAATCCATCTTGCGCTCCTCAGCCAGTCTCGTCATGGCTGCCATTATGATGGCTCGATGGTCCCCCGTGTCTTTTGTTGCTAGGAGCCGTGCCCAAATTGGGGGCACTTTGCACTCTTGGTAGCTGTGGCACCATCCCATTAGTGCGGCAAGGTTGTACGGTGAGAGAGTTGTGGTCTCGTTCCTCGCAGTGGCGGTATCCCGTTGTTGTTGTTGGCCTTGTACCCCAAGTAGTTGTTGTGCTGCCAATCGCTGCACCGATTCGGCCAATCCCTGGATGGCCCTTGTGCTTTCTGCTGCCGTAGCCGGGTTAAGCCCTTGCGAGGAGGCGCCGTCACCCTGTTTCCTACCCAGGGTGCTTTCCAAACGATAGAAAGCCCATTTTGCGAAGACTTTGCACTCAGTCAGGACCGCATTTACGGATAATTGGACTGCTGGTGAGCATTGTGTGGGGCTCGTGGACTGGCTTGCCACCAGGAGCCATTCCAGGAGGAGTTCCCCATCTGCTTCCTCTATTTCACAGCCTTCGTCCGCAATGAGCCTTCGTAGTTCTTGCCGGAGCTCCCAAGGCGTTCTTCGCTCAATGAGGACGAAGGTTGTTAGTGGTGACGGGAGGAAAACCATTCTTGGGACGAGTACTTGCTGCCGGTCCTTCTCCGGGTTAGGGACCCAGCACACCTTTTTGTCGTCTGCTTGGAGATAGAATGCCGTCGCCTCCGCCTCGTCGAGGACTGCGGAGGCTGCTGTCCAGGCCCATGTGTTCCTGACTGGCAAGATCACTGGATGGGGGTCCCTGTATTGCGTTTGTTCCCCCACAAAACCAATTATTGAACTGTTTATGTCCGGCCCTGCTCTT
The DNA here is from genome assembly GCA_013187285.1 of Cyclotella cryptica. NCBI lineage: Eukaryota > Bacillariophyta > Thalassiosirophyceae > Thalassiosirales > Thalassiosiraceae > Cyclotella > Cyclotella cryptica. The sequence goes on along the minus strand of JABMIG010000204.1, from coordinate 16,657 downwards.
CCGTCGAAAAACTTCGCTATCGAGTGGACCACCTGCAGGTATGGCGATTTGTCCACCATGTAGACGAAAACATCGAGGTTTTGCGTGGCGATTAGAACCTCGTCCCGGAACTTCTCCCATACTCGATCTGTTGAGCCTGCTCTTTCTTGCCAGCTGAACTCGTGTTTTAATTGCTCTGCCGAGAGGCTGCGCGTTGCCATTATTTTTCGAGCAGATGCGATGACTGTTGTGTAGGGTGCGTCGGCGATTCCTTGAGCTCGATCCCTTCCTCGTGCGGAGTTTGCTGGCGTTGAGGGGGTTGTGGGCTGCGCGTCATCCCCGTCGGCGTCCTGAGTGATTTGCGGCGTCGCGTAGGTCAGCATGCGCTGCGTTGGCGGCTCCCTCCGTCCGTCGTCTTCGGCGTCATCGTCGTCGCCGGCTGCCTGTCTGTTGCTGTTGGGTGCAGCAGTGGGCTGGTCTAGTTGTGTGCCCTGTCGTTCCTCTTCGTTTTCGCCGTCGTTTCTCGTGATACTCATGTTGGCGGTGCTCGTAGATCGTTGTGTTAATAACGGGCTCTCTTTTGCCCTATCGTGAAGGAAAAACGGACAACTACACTAGCAAAGACCCCTCCAGATGCAACACCCTCATGGTTGCGGCTGCTCGACAAAACGAATGAGGCTGCGGTGACAGCAGCTCACCGCAGCCTTGTTCTGTTTTGTACTCTACGGCTCGTCTGTCCATCGCCCCAAATTATTCAATTAGTCTTTTCAGCACATATGTCCAAACAGGTCAAGAAATATTTTACACATAAACTAAGTTTTTCATGGATTTTGAGCAACCACTACAGTCTTAAGTTGTGTGCAGATTTTCAACCAAACTAACCTCTCTCCTAGATTTAACCTTTTGGGAAGAAAGTAAAAGTATGGCAAATTTTGAGTTTGTGCTATTTTACTCTGAAAAAAGCGTACCCTAGAAAGTCTAGAGTAGCCGAAATGGCAAGCAGATGAAAAACTTTAAAAACAAATAAACTTCAGATGAAAATTAAATAAAATCTAGCCAGTGCCCAATCACTCAGTATGAGGCCACTGCGCGGCCTTGGTCTGCATCATCTTCTAGACAAGCCAAGGCCCACCAACCACCCTGTATGAGGCTGATGCATCCTAGTGTTGTTGATGACAAAAAAACTTGTTTCGGCCAGCATGGAACAACTACCCCAGAAAAAGAGTAAAGCTTGTTTCGTTCAGCTAGGAAAACTACCCTAGAAATATAGTAAGGCTTGTTTCGTCAAGCTTGGAAAAACTACCCTAGAAATAGTCCATTGCTTTGGGGAAATGTTGACTTTCACGCCAGTTTCAGCATTCCGCTCAGCGTTTTCATCATTGATGAGAACATCATTGCATCTCACAATGTTTGGGGGGTAATCCTTGTTCATGACGAAAGAATACAAGCGAATTACTTGCAGTTGAATTATTTATGGCAGTGCTCCTAGAAAAGTCACTTTAAATTTCATATTGTAATTGAAAAAGGCAGCCTGATTCAGCTACCCTTTTTTGGAGTACTCTTTTTAGAGTGATTACTAAAAAATCAAATCTTCAAGAATTTACAAAGTTTGTGATCTTCTGAAAATTTTCAGACCATCCCGGCCATACATTGAATTCATGTCTGCAGAGTAGAGAGTAGATACGGATGATTGGTCAGGTGCTATTTGCCAATACATTTTGTCATCATGATGCACATTTTCAAAAAATGTAATGTTGCCGGTAAAGGCCAACAAATGCTGACTAAGACCATTGTTGTTGTTGAGGAGTTGATCTGACACATGCCAGACAGAATTCTGTCATGTCATTATGCTGTATCTGTGATAGTGTTTATTTTCAATCTCATTTATTTTTTACATTGGATTATGTCATCTTTTTTCAAGGATCAAAAATTGGTCATTTCAGGACCAATATTTCTGGGGGTTTGGAGGACTTCTTAAACCAAAAATACCGTTGAAAGTCAGCACCAAACACAGTTACACATGTTGTTGGCTATTTTCTGTGGATATCATCACATCTTATAGCATCAACAATCTACTCAATGATTGATTCAAAAACTCCATTTTGTTCTTTAATCCCTTTTTGGAGCTGGAATAAGGTTCAAGGTTCAACTGCAAATCTGCAAATCTGCAAATCTGATCATTTATCTTTCTGTCACCCATCAAATGTTGTAGAAGAATCACACATTTAAACTTGTAGATCTGTTTGTGCGCAAAAAGCTTTCTTAACAAACCTCTTTCTTACTAATGGTGTTGTTGCATGGGGCCACCCTCATTAGGGGCAAGAAGGCAACCTGACATAATCTACGGTGAAACAAATGATGACAGGAAGAATGATATTAGATGGTTATGGAAATTTTAACTCAGGACAAAAAGGTCTCAAATCCTGTTTTGACCGGAGATGAAATCTTTATTTTTCCTGCAGTTTCTATACTAAGAATTATTTTCATTGTTTGTCACCTTATAATATGATGCATAATGATACAAGCGGTGCTCACTATGAATGAGAAATCAAATGTGGATCTGAAGTTTAAATCTCTCCATGACATGAAGGAAGCCAAATGCTTGTTCTTTCTGTATTTTTGATTTTCTCAATTCCTTTTGATCGGGTTAAACGAAAAATGTGAAGTATACAGGAGATGTGGTTATTGGCCAGGGGTTAAAATGGAGAAGTTGAATTGAAATAATTTAATTTACATTGGCAGTGATAGCCCTGCAAACATTATTTGTGCCACTCTCTCTTCTATTGGTGACTTATTGATAGTTGTGCTTTTTATCACCAAAAGCTGGGATTTACGAAAAATAAAGGGAGTGTGCGAGACCTCTGTCCTCGAATCTGAGCGTCACTTCATCTATCTCCCTAGATTCTTAAAAGAGTCATGCCCATAATGATTGCCAAAGAAGCACCAATCAAAGTATTGAAAAAGTTTACAACCTCATTAGTCATCCAACCCATTCCAGTCTTTTCCTGCATAGTCGCGCCGATCAAACTTTCAATCATTGTTGCCACAAATGCAGCAAGAGTAGCAACTGCAATGCTATCGAGACCGTTTACCAATCCTACTACAAAATAGGAATACATGGGGAGCAACAACCCACCAAATACAGAGGCTATCGTGCCTTCTAGAGAAATTGCCCCCTCTGTACCACGTGGAACGGGCTTCAACGTCGTAATCAAAAACGTCGTTTTGCCATATGCTTTTCCAATCTCCGATGCGAATGTATCCGCCAATTTCGTAGAAAGTGAAGCAACATATCCCAATATCCATACTTCAGAACTCAGCCCCAAGAACGGTACCCCTGATTTTACCGCGTTCGCTGCAGCAGCAGCGCACAAGACACCCGTGAAAGCACTCCCCCATACATTTTCTGGACCGCGTCTCCCTCCCCGTTTTTCGGCAATGCCCAACTCTTCCTTTTCTCGAAACCCAACTTTGGTTACAATCTGCCCAAGGAACAAGTAGAGAACGCACACCGTCCATCCTCTCCAGCCTAAAGTTGCCCACAACATGGTACCCAGTGCCAACGAGTGTGCAATGCCTTCCGGTGTGAGCATGGTGATGAGTTTGGAACGGAGTAAGAAGAAGAGGACAGAGTTTAGAATGAATGATGGCAGTAGGGCTACGTTTCCAGAGGATTGGAATAGGGCCGTTGCAATGCTTGAGGAAGATTCGATGAGCGACTCTGTGTTTATGGAGGTTAGACATGATGGTAGAACGAATGTGACAGATTCTTGCGCTGTCGGTAGGAGGTGAAGACTTGTGACGTGTTTATTGTTGTGGGTTGGTTGGACGGGCGCAGCAGCGATAGAATTTGTATATTTCTGCACCTTGACATGATGAATTGGACCCGTAAACGCATTTGTGCAGCGGATGATCGTTGTAAAGAGGTTAGCAAGCAGGAGAATCCTTCGCATGTTGTCGATTCGAAAAGTCATCGTTCGCATAAATTGTATTTGTTAATCAGAATCCCGAAGAACTAGCTGAAATGAAATCAAGCTGGTTGAGAATATAGAATAGAGTTGAAGCGAAAACTAGAATGGTGAGTTGCCCCAGATGAAAATACCATCCAAAATCGATAGATAAAGTGTTGTGATAACCACGAAATGTTTCATCAAGAACTTTAAATCTTCACAAAAGTAAGCAACACGGAGCCCCTTGTCAATTTGGATATGTTTCACTATCATCCACCAAATGAAGCAACTAAGATTATCTCGTCACATCGTCGTCGAAGGAGACGCCTTATTATCTGACAGCACAATTACAAACCATTTGTCGCCTGGAGAGACAACACGACAACGGACGACCAAACGAAATGGCAACTGACCGAGGGCTTGTATTTTAGGACGTCTTTGGGGCGTGGTTTTGTCACAGGATCTGGCTGCTGGAAAGAAGGCAAACGAGGAGGAGGACTGATATAGCGTAACTGTTGGACTACTGTTGGATCAGTGCGTAGTATCTTGCGTATCACTCGCGGATTTGCAGGTGGCTAGAGGTAGCTAGAGGTCTGCTAGAGGTGTCATGAGAATACAATACTTACTCCACTTACTCCACATGAGCAGTGCATCGGCCCTCGAAAAATATTTAGTGGGGGCTCTCTGGGAAGTTGGACACGTGATAGAGCTTCGCCCACTTGTGATGCAAGGTGCGCCCACATAAACTATCGATGCTTCCGATCCTTCGTTAGGTCAAAGTACAGAAAATAAACATCTTCTCCACTTTAAGTACACTAAACCTAGAAGTGAAACACATCAGGTTATTATGATTTTGTTGTATGTTGAATAATTTCGAGAGAAATGTTTATTATCAATATTTTAGCCTATTACTGAATGAACTCGAACTCTTCTCTTTTCGCAGCTTCTCGGCGGAGAGGCCATCAAAGGAAGATCAAAGGCACGTGTCACGTCTCCAGCAAGATCATCCTACTTTTCTCGAAGCACAATAATATCGTGGCTGAATCCTGCTCCTGGTCTTCGGTGTGCCTGTCTTCCTTTTCTCGCAAGTATCATTAAGGCGACCGCAGCCCCCACTCCAATCGAACAATAAACACTATGATTTCGACGCGATTGGTATCTTTGAGGCCACCCAAATGTCTCCCTCTAATTTCCACTGCTCAACAGAACTCGCTAATCTCCGGTTGTAACAGGTCGTCAAGAATTTCGTCGCTTTTGCATTATCGTAATGGACGTCATCTAAGCAGCTGTCCCGTAACCGGCGCTTCAGATGCTGCCCCGACATCCTTTAGTAATAAAGTCGAACTCCAAGAAGTGCCCACCTTGCCTCATATGGGATCGTTGGTTTCGTTTTACAGCAACACTCCCGAGATTGATCTTAATTCGTTTTACGACTTCTACCCCGCGATGAGGAAGCGATATGGCGACTTTTACAAGATGGGGATCCCTGGTTTGGGCAAGGTGGGTATTCAAACTAGTATATACTTTGCACCGCATTCCTTAAGTTTCTCATCCCTTTATACGGCCTAACGTGCATGATTCCTCCAACCCAAACCCAGGGATCACGCGGTATGCTGTACGTGATAACTGATCCCAATGAGATGCAAAAGGTTATCAGGCAGGAAAAGGCGAAGCAACCCTATCCCCGGGGCATCGTTGAGGCGGAATGGCCTCTCATAGATTGGCTTCATTCCAAAGGCTCTGTTTTGGGAAAAGGTGCAAATGATGATACCGAGGATAAATACGGATTTGTTGGACGGGGGGAGACCTGGAAACGTATCCGATCGTTCATGCAAACTGACATGTTGAGTCCACAGAGTGCTGCAGGATACATTCCCATTATGGTAGAGGCGGCAACATTGGCGAGTAGAGGAGCCCCTGCGTCCGCTGCAGATTTGAATGGATATGCGAATCGTTGTAGTTTCGACCTGTTTACGGCCTTGATGTTTGGTAATTTGAGCAAAATGGCAGACCCTCAAACGGGGCACGATCAGGAAAATATTGTCTTCTGTGAAGCTGCTGTGAATGGCATGGATAAAATGTTCAAACAAATGTCGTCTCCAATGCAACTTCTCCTTTTTAAATTGGGCATCAAGACTGGAATGTATAAGGATATGGCGCAAGCATTCGAGACGGCGACAAGTATTGCTGAGAAGAAGTACCAAGAATTTCGGAAACGAATGGATGCAAATGAATTGACCGAAAGTGAAAAATCGTCCTATCTAAGGAAGGCAATCGTTCGTCAGGCTGAGGATGAATCTGTTCGGGAAGAAGAGTTGGCGGAGATTATCAAAATTGCTCTGACTGCTGCGATTGATACCACGAGCTCATTGTTGAGTTGGAACATGCTTCATATTGCTCTCAACCCCACCGTCCAGGAGAAATTACATGCTGAACTTGTCGAAAGCACCCAAAAATGCGGTGGACTCAACGCCGAGGCATTACGAAAGGGCAATGTCCCTTATCTGCATGCTGTATTGCGAGAGACACACAGATTAACACCCGCTGCACCGTTGACAGTACTGAAGGAGAATTCGCTTTCGGATTTAGATATTCATGGCTCAACTATCCCCAAGGATTCGCTTATCATGTTAGATGGATACTCTGTAGGAATAGATGAAAGTATTGTTGACAGTCCAAAGGAATTCCGTCCAGAAAGATGGTTCCCCGATGCGGTGGAGGCGCGAAAGGGCACGGCGGCAGAGATACTTGATCATCCTTATTATCGCGATGCATTTTCTCAAGGCTCCCGTAAATGCCCTGGGTCTCGGGTGGCAAATAACGAGGTATTGATTATGATCTCGCAACTTGTTTTGGATTGGGAAATATCACCCCCCCAAGGGTATGGGAAGGAAGACGTTACTTACTGTATGCATGGCATGGTCCATCCAAATTTACCACAACTTCAATTTGTGGCAAGGAATTAGACGAAATGTGCACGTTTTACCCACCATCCCTGTTTTAGAACAAGAAGCAATGATGCAGATCTCAAGGTGTTGGCAAAATAGGTAGAGTGGAGCTAATGGTCAGTTGCGTCGACTTGTCGAGCTCACGTTTTGTGAGAGAGAACGGCGTAGTGTTACCAATGATATGTAAAGAGTCAATAATCTTAGGGTGAATTAGACTGGGGGTGTCTTCCTGTAATGAGTAAAAACTAGCTTGTCTTTGTTTACGAGACTCCCGTAGCACATTCATAACAACACGAAAACATGATGCAATTTGTTGTTGTTTGCTGTGTACAATAAGCTCCTAACAAGAGATTTATCTATGATATCTGTGGAAAGGCTACGCTGACAATGGAAGGTGGTTAATGAAATCAAAGACCAACTCTGAAAATGGTAGCCAAGTACATGTCAGACCTTTTGTCGCAACCTGTAAATCCATCCCAACATTTTCAACGACAAAGAAAATCGATAAATCTCATCTACTGCCTAAAAGTTCTCCTTAAAGTTCGAAACAGGTGCCACATACTGTCCGCCCCATGAGCTGGATTCCAACTTCATCAATGGTGAGTCCTTCCTCACCGGCTTCATCCTGCCGTAGACATCCTTGCATTCCACAAGCTCTTCAACGAACTTGTCAATTTTGAACCGGGTCACATTGGGCATGACAACGACGTGGGCAATGTCTTCTTCGCAGGCGAGCTGCCATCGTTTAATGAATTTGTCATCCATGGGACGTTCGAGGACGACAGTGGATGAAAGGTCATTAAGACGACACGTGAGGCCAGCATCGGTGATTTTGTCACGGAGGTATTGCGCAGTTTCCATGCAGTGACTAACGCGAAAAAAAATAGCACAAGACATCATTATTAGGGGGAATACAAAAAAAGCACACAAAAACGGCATCGATTCATGACTTTGGACTCACACCACATCACGCTTGATCCCAGCCACACCCTTCTTCCTCAAACTGTACCAAAGGTACAAAGCAGCTTGGCCATTCCTGCTCCCCATGATAGTCGTATCAACACTATTCAAGTAATCAATCCTCTGTTCCACCTTCTTCACATGCTCTTTCCTGCTCAATGCAATCCCACAGGGCATGGGACAACCCAACATTTTGTGTCCACTCACAGCAATCGAATCAATGGGCTTATTAAACGAAATCTCGGGAGCAAAGTCCACAAAAGGCATCATCATGGCAAATAAGGCTCCATCACAATGAATATGAAACCTCTCCCGCGGAATCCCCAAGGTTTTCAATATCCTCAAAATCCTATCCAAATTATCCACCGCTCCCTTGACCGTCGTCCCAATATTCACATTGATAATGACCGGCCTATCCCTATTCTTGGCAATCTCACTCGCCAACGCATCATAATCAATCTCCCCCATGGGCAAAGTGGGGATCGCCTTGGCATCCATTCTATAATACCTCGCCGCCTTGAAAACACTGTAATGCGTCTCCCTGCTCGAATACAAAATGCCATCGGGGTGACATTCACGGGCCAGCAAAATTCCATGCAAATTCCCCTCGGTTCCACAGGTGGTGACGTACCCCCAGTAAGAATCGGGCTCCATCTTCCACAACTTGGCGAAGAAGTCAATGACGGAACACTCGAACTGACGACTGTGCACGCCGTAATTGGAGGTGACGAAGGGATCTCCGAGGTTGTTGATCGAGTACTTCATGAATTCATACAGCTCTTCGTGATTATACATCAAATTGTAGGGATATCCAAAGTGGACCGAACTCTTCCTCTTGAGCAATTTATCGTAAACCGACAAGATGTCCGACTCTTCCGGCAGACCCTGACGATCCCCCTCCTCGGTGGGGATGCGCACGGCGGCGTTGCTGAGCAGCTCTTCCTCGGCGGCGGTGAGGGGGTCGACGATGCCTTCGCCGGCGCCCCACGCGTCAAAGACCGCCCAGGGGGAGGGCGTGCCGGCCTTGGATGCGTCGGAGGTGTAGTCTTTGATGGTGTCGGAGGTGTTGTTGTCCAGGTGGGGAGTGGAGAAGTGGGAGGATTCGGCGTCGGCCGTTTCGGATGGGTCGGCTTGGTCGAGGGGGAGAGACGATTTGAAGCGGGTCAGAACGGGGGCGGCGCCGGTGGAGGGGCGGCCGAAGAACGTGGAGTGCAACTCGTCCAGGTTGCGTGTGCTGCGTGCGGCTGTTCGGAGGCGGGCGGCGGCCATGGCCCGGGAGGCTGGGCGAATCATGGATCTCATTGCTTGTGGTTGGTATCTGATGTGTTGAGGTTGGACAGTGACAAATGCAGTCTCTCTAGTAGCAGGGTGTTTGTCTGTAGTGCTTGTAGGGAGTTCGTGGCATTGGCATAGGTCGTCGTTGGAGGTCGATTATTTATGATAAATAAATCGAGAGTTCCACGCGATGGATGAGAACACGCAATCACCTTCGTGTGACTCTGCCTTTTTAACTGGTGCACGTGGTTGCACTGTATCTCTGCAATACAATACCATACTACACGCTAATATTTAGCAGGGTTCCAGCGTTGTGATTTGGTACAATACATAGCCGTTGCCAAAATCATGAAATGCCAATGCTGACGCGCAACGAAACGATATTATCGATGATTGGCTGCGCGAGAACTATGTTTTTTAAAGAAGATTTTTAAATAACGAAACAAAGTATGCTTTCAAAAATATACATGATGGACAGTGGGTTCAGGGAAGGGACAAAAATAAGACTGTTGCACAAAAATATAGTGCATAACTAACCAGAAAAAAGGGGGGATGCACATTAAAATAATTTGAGACCACGTCTTAGAGGTGTTACACCTTCCGTCAGCCTATAAGCCGGCAAGGATTTTGACAAGAAAAACTCACAAAATCTCATTCATCTATGTAGATTATCCCCTTTGAAATTACAGAACACTTGATGGATTTTAGACTCCCTGACTAGAAATTCATCACAGAAAAGTCAGAGCTTGATGGCTTTTTTACTTGCATGGTAATCTTGGCTGACTTATTAGCTGACAGAGAAAGTATTTGTGCTCATCACATGCACACTTTTTGCATGGCCTTTCATGGGTACTCATTATTTTTGTTTACACGGTTCCCAGATGACTGAGTAAGTGTCTGTCACAAAAATTTCTGAGCCCTCACAAAAAAGTGATGGAGTGCCCAGAGCTTTCAGACTTGCATGTACTGAAGTCCTATTAACATAAGGATTGTGTGTGGTTATGCATGGGACTGTTTACTAATTTAAATTGCATTAACATTCATCTATTCATACTGAATTCTTTTTCACTATTACATCCAAAATTTTGGACCTTCTGTTTTCACTAGATAAATTTTTGCTCTCTACCTTAAAAATCGGATTATAAGACCCATCGGATTACAAGATCCTCCCAACCAATTTTTCTTGAAATTAGTGTTTTTGGCTTGGTTAATTGTCCTCTACATTTCTTAGACCAAGCAGAATGCATTCTGCTGGTGTAGAACAACACACCTATATGTGTAGCTCCCCGTAAGTCCTTCTGGTTCTTGAGATACGCAATTTCTCACAAATATCCACTACACACATAGGCACAACTCATCCACACAGCACGGCCAATCCACCACACAGACAAAACAAAATCATGTGTCGAATCATCTTGTTGCGATTCCTTCCTACAGATAATGGGCGGTCATGTGAGCACCATCCTTATGGATGCGGTAACTCTTGGATCTATGAGAGTGGATTCCATGGTGTAGGGATGCAGATTTGTCTGCGGTTGGTCGATGGGAGTCATCTCACTGGGTACACTGTTCAGGTGGATGGAATGGATGGTTGCCGTTTTTGTTTTGCGGCACTGGTGTATGCTGTGGGGAGTATTAGAGTCCAGCTTGACGGCTGCATTTTTCGAATTAAGGAGACGGCTCTCCCTGACACTGAGAACTCCAGCAAGCAAGCTCTGTTTCATCGCAACTGAGGATACGCGGTCACGGAACTGTTCAGACCCGGACCGAATTGAAGTTCACGCAACAATTCAGAAGATCAGTTGACTTCCACTGATTGGGTTAGTATGTGAAGGGAAAGATGTTGTGCGGGGGAAATAAGCAAACAATAATAAAATATTAATATTATTCTTTGGAAATCTATCAATTAATTAATCCATTAATATAAATATTGATTTATTACATTTCAAACGGTCCCTGCCGGTCCACGAACCATCAACCCTGCATTGTGCCTGTAGAGATTGAAGGCAAAGTGGGACCCTCGTGCCCAGTGATGCCTCACTTCCCACATCATGTTGTGTCGATTCAGGTTGTTGAATCCATTGTCTGCATCAACAAGATTCAGAACAAATGGATCCTCCAGATCTTCCTGTGACTCCACAACATCCTGAAAGACTTCTTCACTTTGTGTCGCCTCCCAATGCAGTGTCTTGCCCTCCTCCGCCTCACTCCTCCAGAGATCATCATTGATTTTCTACTCCTCATAGTCTTGGGACTTGTCCTTGGCAGCCTTTTCCTGATGGAATGGATGGCCTCTTCAATACCAGTTTCAAGGCCGGCACAGAGTTGCATGCTCACACAGGCAGCCTTTCCCTCCTGTCCACACTCCTTCAGGACACACTTGGACACAGCGTGTAGCCAGCATTCGCCAATGCCAACAGGCCGTATGCCCAGCTGTTTGTCGAGGGCAACCGGCCGTCCTTGCCGCATTGCATGGTGAGCAGCCCAAGGTGGAGAGGTGTTCCCAAACCAGAGTGTCCACTCCAGCATCTCTTTTCCCTGAGTTCAGATGAGGCCTTGCCATAACAAAGCAGGGCACTCTTGAGGAGTGCTGAATCCACGCTGCAGCAACCTCCTGCTACCATCAACTTCCTTGCAACGGGACTGCCTCAACCACTTCAGGGCTGCAGTCAAGAGGAATCGGGTCAGAGACCTCATAGAACTTGCAGAAGACAAGACAGTTGGGGTCCGAAAGGTCTGGTAAATGTTGATCCGGGTGCTTGTTTTGGAGTACCTTGATCACTGGCCATCCTGTTTTGGTGCAAAGGTCCTCGGGCCCAAGGACTCCTCCCCTGACTCCACCAGTCAGGTTCAGGAAAGCGGTACGCAGATTCCCATCCAGGACAGATGAGTTGTAGTGCCAAGCCTCCTGCTCCTTGTTGGTGCCTCTGGTACCTCCACTTGCTCCATGGAGAGCAGTGCTTGTGATGTCCTGTATTACGGCATCAAACTTGCCTTCCTCCCATAAGTGGAGCCTGTTCTCAATGCGGCGCTTGATGTCGGCAGACCGGGTGCAATCTGGGTGGCACCTGAGAACACAGGCCAAGAAACATAGTGGTCGCTGTGAGTTCCATCACCTCTCTTGAACTCTTCTCAGCTCCTTGGCATAGGTGGAAACTACTGCTTTTCCAACCTTTCCTTGAGATGGCAAGTAGAGTTTGTGTTGGTTGGCCACTACTTGGTCGTAGCGCTTTTGCCACACTTCATACTCAGCTACCCCTTCGTGGAGAAGGGGACTACACCTCCATCATCTTCCAGTCTGAATTGGTTGATTATTGTCCGCTAGGTCCAACACCGTGTCAGGGTCCGTAGCCGATGGGTCCTGTGTCGGTACCTCCGCCAGAACTGGAGCAATGATGGGCTCGACAGTTCCTCCACCCGCCGGTGACTCCTCAGCATTCCTCTCCACCTCCTCTGTACTTTCCAGTACCCCTCTATCATCAGTGTCCGAACTGAGGTCCAGGAGGGCCACATTCCCAGCACCCAGAGTGCTGAGTACTCCGTTGGTGGTACCGGTGGGGTTTGGGGTCCACTGGGAATGGAGGTGGTGTCTTAGCATTGGACGCGGCAATGCTGGCCCCTGCGCACAGTTGTTTGCAAGCAAGAGCAATGGGGGCCACCTGGTGACAGATGGTGTTGTAACCAGGTGGCAGCAATGCAACAATCAAGCTGCTGGCTCAATTTCTGCACTGCCTGTCAGTGCAGCAGTTGGAGCATTCTTGTTGCACTGCTTTGCATTAGCAGACAGCTCGAGGGTCCGGGTTGCAGGTTGCAAAGCAAGTGCATTCACGGCACCTTTGCAATGCCACGGTCCTCTGGCGGCAGTGGTGAGGGTTGGCAGAGGCAATTGATTGATCGATCGATCGATCGTCATCTCTGGACGGAAATTTCCGGACTGGGCATGTTCTCTGTGACGGCCAAGGTATCTTGTTCGCGCGCTTGCAGCGCAGCGGCCGAACGGAGGTGCGCCCACATAGTACTGGCCGCGTTATTGTCAGATCAAGAAAAATGGGCGCCGTAAGTAAAAATTACGTGCTTTCAGGCACCAAGGGACCTGCTGCTTGATCTGGGGGACACATAGCAATCAACCAGATGAATTGAGATAGCAGTTCAATGAAATACCCAGGGGAGAATCTCAGCAACAGTGCTGCTAATACCCTGCAGCTGTGTGTGTGTGTGTGTGTGTGTGTGTGTGTGTGTGTGTGTGTGTGTGTGTGTGTGTGTGTGTGTGTGTGTGTGTGTGTGTGTGTGTGTGTGTGTGTGTGTGTGTGTGTGTGTGTGTGTGTGTGTGTGTGTGTGTGTGTGTGTGTGTGAACCCCGAACAAAAGGGAAGCCACCGCCGATCGGCGTATTTCCAAAGATGTCGACGAACGCGCATCATTAAGCCATAACGCGGACGAAGTACGCCCCAGTGGCGGCGGTAACGGTAGTGCAGAAGTCGCCGGCTGCCAGCGCAGAGTTATTCGGACGATGACGGAGTGGAATTGGCAGGGGAACCACAGCGCCGACGGCAGAAATGTCAGCGGGAAACCGACGAAAAGAGATGAATGAGGGTTGATACAGTGATACCTACAGTGATACCTACAATGATACAGCAAGACAGGCCAGTTTGCCACGCGGATGATTTTTTGAGCGATTAACTGACGCCAACTGGACGACAACTGAAGACAACTGACGCCTTTACATTATCTCGTTAATGTGACTAACCAAGTATGACATGAGAAGGCACCATGTGACGACACTGAAGACAAAATGACAACCCTAAGTGACTACACTGAAGACAAAATGACGCACCCAAGTGACGGCACTCGAAGACAAAATGACACCTAACTGAAGGCAGTTAACCACATTTTAACTACCCTTCATGACGACACTGACTAACTTCGCGGACGACACTGACGCACCCCTACGTGGTATATATACGACTGCCTACTGACGATAGTGACTAACAAAGTGATGACAAAGACGAATGACGACCCTAAGCAAAAACACAGTGAAGACAAACTGACGACACAAGTGACGACCGGAAGTCCTTTTGATGACCCAAGTGACTCACACTGACGACACAATGACGCCCAAGTGACACACACCTGACGGCTACATTTTCACGACCCGTAGTGAAGGCATGAAATGACCCAATATTTTTAAGTGACGCCAACTGACGACATTGACCGACATTGATCTACATCCCATCTGGCGATACTCTATCGCCAAAGTCTAAAGTTGCCTGTCTTGCAGGTCCAAAAATGAGTGGGCGACAGCTTTAGCGCCCGGCAAAAGAAGCCTCTTTTGCACATGGAAATCGGATTTAGCGCTCCGGGTGAAAAAAATCGTATTCAAATTAGGTAATGAGCTCAAAAATGACGCTAGTCCAGCTGCTCAGCACGCTGCTAGTTAACGCCTAATGTGTGTAATGCTAATGTGAGGACACAAAAAGAGGAAGAGACAAGAATAATAACAAACTTATTTCTCACAAAATTATTGTTTACGGCATAACTAAATCAATTTGGGACCCATTCTTTGGAGTAACAATAAATTAAATGCTACCCTACCAAAAGTTAAAACATCTGAAGTTGTTAGGCTGGGACTTTGTAGGCCCAATCGCCAATCCGATTGATCGGAGTGAGTCCCACGAACCCGATCGCCTATTGGTACTACTTATTTATGACTTTGTACCGCTCAATAATCGTGTCCAATCGCTTCCAGCAAGATTTTGATTGGCGGATCGGTTCTGTCACGAGTTGGACAGTCCAATAGCAGCTTCTATTGGACCCCGCTTTCCCTAGACGTCCAATCGACCAATCGGATTTTTACTAGATAAATTTACATACAAAAACGTAACACATTTCTGCCACAAATAGTTCTGACACCCATACCATGGACTCCTTCTCGAAGATCTTGTCCTCCGCAGAGTTCTCTTCACGTAACTTTCGCGCAAAGCGGAAGAGCTCTATGGCATCACGAACAGCTGCCACGACCTGTTCAAGGCATTTACGGTGGATGCGCCACAATGTGCTCCCACTTTATTAACCTCAAATATCGACGAGTATCCCACGACCCTCCAAACAATGAATTCACCTATCTCCATCATTCCCGACCTGTGAATTCGGTACACTGGAAGAGGAGCAAACCACTGACGAGCCAACCGCTGACAAAGCGCCAGCACGCTCACGCCTCCCCAATGAATACCCCTACCAGTTCGAGCAAGTCATGAAGTCAAACTGGTACCTCAAATTCCTCCACCCCGACGTCCGCAACAAGACTCGGTGTCTATCTTCTTGCAATCATTGGTCCGACTTCCGAGTTACTGTGGTCACACTGGACGAGGTTGATGAACTTACGTATTTGTTCCTCAACGGGGATGGTGTACTCAAAACGTGACACCAATGATGAAGTATTCTTTGTGAAGACTCAACTGCAAATTTTGGGATCTCTGAATGTTCTGGGAAATCACACACCTTCCGTCAGCTGGGCACTAATATGGAGTTGTCGGCAGAGGACCACAGACTTTTCTTTCAAAAATTTGTGAAGAAGCTAAGTTCGGTTAAAGAAGACTATATCAAGTACCCAAACAATATGGACAAATTGAAGAAAGTGATGGACCAATATGCAACAAAGAAGCTACCAGGATGCGGCGGATCCATTGATGTAGTTCATCTGAAGTGGAGTAACTGTCCCGCTGGGGACTACAATAGAAGTTTAGGGAAGGAAGGATACCCGACATTAGCGCTTGAGGTCGTGCGGACGGGATGTGATCGTGAGATTCTTGGAATATCACCGGTACAGTTTGGAACATGCAACGACCAACACATTGTCAAGTTTGACCCAACGGTGAGTAAGCTTAAAATGGATTGGTACAAGGGCGTGTGTGGGAACATTTTGACTTGCTTGGAAGGCGGTTGTTGTCCCGCATGCTTTACTTTATTTGCGATGGGGGATATCTTCGCTGGGCCCATCTTGGTTTGTCCTTTCAAACACTCTGGATCTTCGACTCAGAAGGGATACTTCAGTAGCACATTGGAGAGTGTTCGAAAAGACGTTGAATGCACTTTTGGGATATTGAAAAAGCGGTGGAAGATATTGGAATATGGCATTCGATTTGACAACATTGAAGTAGTTGAAAGCGTCTTCTGTGTGCAGCATTCTGCACAATATGATGTTGACGGAGATGGAGACGAGTCTTCTGACGAGATAACTTCCTCCGGTCCAGACATGCCAAAGAATGTGACCAATGTGACATCAATTACTGACTCACTTCTAGAGTAGTCGTATGTATGGTATGATGACTGTCTCAAACACTGTACCTCAAGAATTGCGGGTCTTGTAAGATAGTTCCATTTTCTAAGATTGTTCCATTTTGGTGCATAAAGGTACTGTCTTGAAAAACGGTACTAAAATGAAACAGTACCTTCTTCTAAGATAGTCCCGCTTTTGGTTGAAAACAGTTCGGTCTTTGGAAACGGTACTGTTTTCATGTTTCTAGTTCATTTCATACTATTTCCTACA
>JABMIG010000612.1:5000-17435 GCA_013187285.1 Cyclotella cryptica | reverse complement strand
ATAGACCCCTGTACGTCTATAGGAGCTCTATGAGAATAGCCAGCCGCTTGTAGAGACCTGTCTATAGACTGGGAGGGGTCTCATAGGAGCACACCCCAGTCTATAGACCCCCTATGACAGTCTATAGCCTCATCGAAAGGGTTGTGAGAGTCTATAGACTATAACAGCCAGTCAATAGACCCCCACCCCCATTTCGATGAGTCTATAGTCTGTTCGTGACTGGCAGTTGTGAACGGAGGAACGGTCTATAGACTCTTGAATTTAAAATGGCTCCTAGTCTATAGACTATGTTCGCAACGGCGATAGTCTATAGACTTTACAATAAATCCCTTGTGATAGTCTATAGACTCCTCGATCACAAAGTTATAAGTCTATAGACTCTATCGTAACATTTTTGTTAACTAGGCTATAGACTCTATTAAGACATCGCTGACACGACACATCCAAATAATAAATTTGGAATCGTGACTAGTGTGATGATTGTCAGAAGGGCAGTTCAATATTTCCCGCCAAATCATTTTTAGAGGGGTCTATAGACTGTGAGGTGGGGTCTATAGACTGGGGGGGGGTCTACAAACGGTCAGTAACATGTACAATCTTCGTGTATGTATTCCGAGAGGAGGGTGGATACTACTGAGATTTTCATGTACCGTTATATTTTATTTGTAAATATGTTAGTAGCCGCTTGTCGACCCCCTCACAGATCCCTCACAGTCTATAGAGCCCCTCTCTAGTCTATATTATGTTAAACCAAAAGCTTGACAAAGTTCCATTGCTAAGCATTCTCAAAAGTCGACTTTGAATCCTCGTCAATAAAAACTTTGCGCAGGATTTGTAAAACCCCTAGGAATGAAGGCATAGGAATCGTGTGATCAATTGTAAAACAATTGTGACCAAAGGATTCCAACCTTTTTTTATCCGTGACTACTAAGAGGATTATTTGTAGAATTAGTGTATTGTTAGTGAACTAGCGGATAATTAGTACAATTGCAGAATATTTGTACTATTGCAAATTATTTGGTACTATTGCAAAAAATTTGTACAACTGCATATTATTAGATCCTGTACTATTCCTACGTGCAAATCTGCTAGATTTCTGGAGGACTGGAGGATTTCTAGCGGATTCGTAGATAATATGTACTATTGTAGATAATTTGTACAATTAAGGGCAGTTGTGCAGGTGTAAAATACATCATGTGCAAACATATTACTACTGAAGATTTTCCCCGTAAAATCAAGGTTTTCCTTAGCCTTCAATACATAGAAACCATTCTTTGTCCACAGCCTAATTAGTCTTAAATAGTGTGAACTACTCGAGTTTGGTAGCATTTGGTATTATTTTTGGCTCAAAACGCATCCAACTGTCAGATGTGTTCTATGTATGAAGTCCTAGCGTAGCATGAGATCTTTCCAGCTACTCAATTATGATTGCTAAAGAATTACATTTACCAAGCAAAGTTATGGTACTCATTGCAATTCCTAGGAATCAAAATCAAGATGACATCGAATCTGTAATACAAATCCTAGGATCTAATATTGATGCCTACAGCTATACCGAATGAATCGTGATGTCTCTTCAAATTGACACCATTCTGCCTTGGCCCGTGCGTTGGATGCCAATCTTTCGTGTTGTGCTTCTCAATTGATGCCAAACTAGGAAAATTTGCTAAAATCCCTAACTTAAACCACAGTTGACAGGAATTGCAAATGGCCATTTTACAAATCCTGCGCAAAGTTTTTATCAACGAGGATTTGCAAAGTCGACTTTGCTAATGCTTAGCAATGGAACTTTGTCAAGCTTTTGGCCTAACATATATGACTCTAAGAAATTTGGCAAAAAACCATTTTTAGACCCCCCCTGTCTATAGACTGTGATGGGGGGTCTATAGACTATTGCATGAGAGTCTATATCCCTCCATGGCAGCAGATGGGCTGATTCCGCGGGGCTGAACCCCGCGAGATTTTCAGCGGGACTACTCTTTTGCTGCAATTGGGAGTCCTGGAACTAACTGGTGACAGCAAGACCATAGAGAAGCTGAAGTTTTATGTTTTGTGTTGACTTGTTGTTGGAATTTTGCTGTGCGTTGGGAACTTAATACCTCTCTGTCGACCATTAACTTCTACATACTTCTCAGTACCACAACCCTTTCCAGGTAGATACCTTTGCTTAACCGCCCACCCCTCTCCGATAACTACCAAGCAATAGCCACGCAAATTTCACGAACCAATCCTTTCATTGCAAGCACCCCTGTCATAGCCAGGGCTTGTTTCCACCAACACAATCATTTTCACCGAAACGATCGTTTCGTTGCAAAGGTTGTATGCATTCAAAACGATCGTTTCATCGCTATCGATCGCGAAATCACGACAGATCCATTTCAACGATCCATCGCGGAACGCCGCGACCATCCATCGTGGAAAGATCCACCGCAAATGATCCATCGTGACCATCCATCGCAACCACGAACCAACACAAACGATCCAATGCAAACGTTCCAACTCGAACAATCCAACACAAACGATCGTGTTTTCAGGTACATCTCATCGCGAATAATCATTTCTTTGCTACTGACAAATGATTGCTTTATCACTAACGACCGACTCCTTGCCCACACAAACGATTCTGTGCTCACACAAACAATTCTTTGTGAACACAAAGGTTTCCTCCATTGTTACTTTGTCAACTAAAATGGTCAGTACATAGCAATCTTAGGTTTCTATCACAAACGTCGTTCTTGCATTTCATATAAACAACAGTTCACTGCGATACTTGTCTCACAACCGGATAGTTTGCATAGCAAAATTGCATTGTTGTTTTCCTTTATTGTCTTGAGAAAGCTAAGTACTTAGAAGAACTATAGCCACTCTTGTAATCAGCTGCCACTGTTTTATGCATCTACTTGTAGCAACCACCCTCTGAACACCCTTTGTAGACTTAGACTCAGATCAGGCGCAGTTCTGGGGTGGTTGCCACATTTAGTAGCAAGACATCATGTGGTCAGAGGGTTACATTTGTTGCTCACCCGACACGGTTCAGCAGACATCTGCACAAACCGTACTGGCAGGAACCCCCTCAAGGACAGAAGACATTGCCTATGTGCGCTGTGAGAATTGTAACTGCCAGGTTTGCAGTCTTTGTGTCATGGGCCTAACACGGTTAGTCACAGCAATCAATAAGGCAATCCCACAAGAAGATCCCTCCATCTTGGCCCTCAAGTCCATGGAATTAGCATTGAAGAGCATGGATGAACCGAAAGTAGACTTTGGATTTTGCTGCTCATTTAAGCAGTCAATTCCATCATCTACCAAGAGTACTATTGTTACTCCTCCTCGGGCCCCTGACCTCTCCATTGTAGATCCACCTGATACTGATTTCATTTTGATCAGTGACGAATCTGCCAACAAGAAGTGTCGCAGATATCTCAAGAACCACAAGGATAACGATTTTACCACTGTTAACTTTCTTTCTGCATACTTCCAAGATGACACTCCACCAGCATCAATGAAACCAGCCAACATGTCTCAAATAGCTGGCCATCTCAACAAGAGCCGTAAAAGTCCGCAAGGCCAAGTACAGAATGAATAACTTTCAAGGCGCTCTGGTATTTCCACCATTTGGTCTATTGTTGAAGGCAGATGCAACCAATCATCACTTAAGTTGCAATCGCGCATGGCTTACGGTGGAATCATCTGAAGACTGTACGAAAGCAATCATTCATGGAGTTATTTCAGACAGGAATGCCAAGATAATTCAAACATATTTTGATGTTGAAATGAAGCCCATCAACCAATCATAAGTGGAAAGAAACGCATCTTACTCGAGGTCCCTTCGCCAGAAGACATCAGGAAAACTATGAATGTGGTTGTAGATGTCTTTGTTGTAAAAAAAGTGAAGAAATGTTCGAATTTCAAGACTGGAAAGGGAATGCTGATATCACGCCGGACAAGATCATAAAAAGTTTTTATGATGAATTTACCTATATTATTCTTCGCATACACGAGCAAAGCGAATAATATCATTATCGCGAAGAAAGGTCTCACTTTGCTCGTAATAAAATTATTTTAAGATATAATACCTTTCTTTTTCATGGATTTCTCCTTCACAAATCGTCCCTCGGACAAGGTCTAGCAATACTACTAGTATGTAGCTCAAAAAAATATGACCGAAAAATAATCTTGATGCTATTTCTGTGTTACTATTTCTGAGACTGTCCCCCTACCACCCATCCTATGACCAGTCCCATGCACATGAAACACACAAGCACAAAATACTCTACACCACCAAATGCATCCTCAAATAATGTTGCAGCAACTTCCCCTCCCTCATCCCACCTTGCAACCACCTTCCGAGGTACCTTACTCACCTGAATGAAATTATTTCTCTCTCGCTGCATATCATATTTCTCTTTTTTCTATTTTAAGATGACATTAGCTAGTGTTGATTTCAAACACAAGTAAATATTACACTACCACCATGAAGAAAATGACAGTTGTCATTTACATGAAAGGTTCATATGGAATTTCTTAGTTACTATATAGATGCTCTTCATATGAAGACGGTGCAAACAAGCCCCTGAAAAAGCCGACATCCACATTCACCACTTTCAATTCTCTACAATACACACCACAACCCTGATTGTATGAATGGGTTGTCAGATAAAGCTATATGGTCTTGATCCTTTGACAATTACAATTCCTCCAAGTTCCAAGTATATGTTAGTAGCCATTTGAGACCCCCCCATCTATAGACCCCACCTCACAGTCTATAGACCCCCTCAACTAAAAATGAAATGGCAGGAAAATTAGAAGATATAAAAATCTTGTGATAGCTTTTTTAACATCATCAATTTAGATTTAAAAATGACATAGGTATTTACATTACTAAAAAAGTCACACAAGTCATGAATGGGCTTAAGTAATCTTGCTATTGTGGCATGATTCACACCATTTCTAAGTAATCTCATGATATGGCAAGTCTAGAGGTATTTTAGAGAAGAGTCTATAGACTTTCCGTATGGAGTCATGAAAAGTCTATAGATCCCCCACGGCAAGCTATAGACCCTTAACCACAGTCTATAGACCCTCCATGACAGTCTGTAGATGGTCATGGGGGGTCTATAGACCCTCTGTAACAGTCTGTAGACCCTCCCCCATGAAAGTCTATCGGACCCCCATGACAGTCTATAAACCCCCTCCCCCATGACAGTCATAGAACCGGGAGGGGGCTACAAATGGTTTTTTGTAAAATACCGTAGAGTCTATTGACTGCAAGGGGGGTCTATAGACTGTGATGTGCGGTCTATAGACAGGGGGGTCTACAAACAGCTACTAATACATACATTCGCAATCAAAAAAATCTAAGTTACCTCCAGGGATTACAAAATATAAACCCATCTTACACCGATTTTTGTATGAACTACACCTCTGTAGGTGATATGTTATTTCAATGCTTAAACTGATCACTATGATGAGCTTCAGCCTACAAGTTTGATGCCAGTGGACACCCATTTTTGTTCATGATTTGAAAAATTTGTAGTCGCCATTGCGTAAGTGTATGATCATGAATGATTCGTCAATATCACTGTATGGCCCTTGTTTTATATATGCTAGAAATTTTCACCTATATTTCTTATTCATTACATGTCTAGCAGCAAATAGTGCTAACAATCTCTAGCTTCTGGAACTAGATTCCAGTGTCTTATTCACTGACACCTGTCACCTATAATGTACATTAGGTACACATATTCATAGTGTGATATATGTAGAGGCAGTCTGAAATAACTTGCTCTTTTTGTTGCAGTAGAAACATACTGTATTCTACATAAAGAGAAATTACTTCACTCTTTTGAAAATAGTTGGGATATGAATTCATAACTTCAACAGCCAAAAAGTTGCTCCCTATTTCTAGTTATATCAAGGGCCCTGTCACTATCACAGCAACAAGATTCTCTGTGTAAACGGCTTGGGAGAACTCATCTTTGTGTATGTTGGTGGTTTTTATGTTCAATCATTTAATTTCATCCATGCTTCAGCCTCTATGTCTGCTGCCTGTGGGCACATATATACGACAAAAAATCTTTCTTGTAGTTGCCATTGTGTAGGAGAATTTCATAGTGACAACAGTCTCTGCATCTATGAGAACTGCGAAAAACCCTTTGTGTTGTGTAGATGAGGCTGGTGATATGATATATTAGTTAGACGGGAACTATGATGTGCATTGAACTGTGACATCATACCGTTGTTGATGGCTAAAACACTAGATACTGTAAAATGTACATCAAAAAAGAGAAAAAATAGAGTTGGACAGTCCTATGCTCTATGGTATCAAGATTTTTAAAAATCTTAGTTTAT
Organism: Cyclotella cryptica; assembly: GCA_013187285.1. Lineage (NCBI taxonomy): Eukaryota > Bacillariophyta > Thalassiosirophyceae > Thalassiosirales > Thalassiosiraceae > Cyclotella > Cyclotella cryptica. The sequence continues at coordinate 11,084 of JABMIG010000612.1, read as the reverse complement.
CACTGAGCAGATTTTGTCTTCTTCTCCTGTGAGACACTTTTTCACTTTTAGCCATTATTGGTAACATTTGATTATTTCCACAACTTTACCTGTAAATATGCTGTTTTCATGTTTGAGATGCATGGGTAGTCACAATCTTTTAGTTTGATGTTACCTATAAAAATATATCTAAACTTAAAATAAAGCGTAGCCAAAAATTTTGACACACTTGTTACAACGTATAACTCATATCACCAAAAATGGTTTCAACGTAAACGGCGGTTAAAAATCAAAATATTATGTATCTAAATTCAACCTATAGTACCGCTGTTTGTGCGAGGCACAGCACTAAAAATTCTCGTGCCGTGTGCGAATGTGGCTGCGGCCAGCGCGCACGCCAACTAGCGACCACTGTTGTATCTTCTTTTTAACGAAACGGGAATTCCTATTTGCTGGCTCCGCTGCTGCTAAAAATCTTGCAGCGGCTGCTTGTAATGTTATAAAACATACATATCGTACTATCGTACCACGAGGTAGTTACTTTTACCGTATTGAGCTGTAGTGCGATAGCAGAAATATCATAAAACATTTTTATGATATTGGCGTCATCTTTTGACATTGCAAAATAACCACGCTTTCGTCAGCAGCATCGAAATTCCGATTCGCCAGTATAATAAAAAGTTTTTATGATGACCACGATAAAATTACGGGTTTTTATGATATTGAAGGCTGTTGATTATGATCCGGAGTTCATCTCAAGTCTACAGATATTTGGGCAATCTGATATAGCGTATGTGTCGGATCTTTTTCATCTTACCTATGACATGTTTTATGTTAACTACACTCATTCTAATACTGCCTTCTTTTCTTGATTTTCAGTGCTGATTGCAATGTCACCATCATTCTTGGAGAGTTTACATCGGAAGATGAAGCCAAAGCACCAAAGCTACTACTTCTCCGTCCAAGTGGTATGCTTTGCAATGACATTTTTACCAAACCAGAAAGAGACACTTTTGCAAACAATATCTACAACCACATTAGATCGTTAGCAGGCAGAAGAGGATTTGAAATCAGAAGGACATCTGGGTCGTCTGACAAAGTCACCTACAAGACAGACAAGGATTTATTGCAATTTTTGTCTTACCACGAAGCAATCTTACCCAGATTTGCACACGGGTGCTTGATCATTTGAGCTCAAGACCGATACTTGTTTTGCTACGCCAAAGCAACCCCGGCTTCTGAGAACACGTTCGCCATGTGGAGTTATTGTCCTCCTAAGGTGGGTGGTGCCTTTGACATGCCTGACTCCTGCATTGCGATGTTTCCTCCCATTGCAGAAATGACTTACCTGAAGGCATTTTCATCCATTCTTGTCAGCCTGAATAGGTACTTTCATGACTGTGGTGAGCCTGCTGTTGCTACAGGTCCATTGAAGTTTGAGCTTGTTAGTTTAGAACATGCCAGGAAGGTATTCAACACTTCTCCTTCTGAAGAAGCTATGTATCGTTTCCTTTGCTGCTTCAATAGCTTCAACCACTATAGCATGGTGGCATACCCGGTAGGAATGCATTGCGACCACTTTCTTCATGGGAAGGAAAGTTTGGAAAACAAGCTATTGTTTTGTTTGAATCCAAATATTGGTAGTGGTGTGGGTAGGGGTGGATGTCTCGTTGGAAGTTCCTATGTGTATTGTTTGCTTGATTGGTAGTTTTCGTAAAGTATAAATTCATTATCTGAACGTTTTTAATCATCAGTGCAGAGGTACTAATATTGTTGTAACTGTTAAGTGGTGTGCAACCAATTTCATCAAAATAGGAAATGGAAAATGGAATACATTTTTTACGATTGCTATTCTCTACATCATGCTTGTTTCCAATTGACATTCATTTTCGGCCGACTCACTATCAGTTTTGTTGTATCTTGTCATTTTGTCTGTCAACGAGTGTTGCAAAGCTGTCTCATCATACACATACTTCTTTGTTTTGTTCTTGTGCGTAATCAATTGATTTAATATCCTTCCCATAATCCATTTTTTATTCCAAATAGGATCTTCCATACCATTTCCAGACAAGAAACTCACACAATAAACTCAATTCTTGATGATAACGACAGAACTAGATCCTATCTCCTGGATGTGATGGAGAATGAAATTCTTCGACTGAAGGTTAGAAGGTATGACTCCAAAGATGTCACTTTTATGTGGTATTACTACACCAGTTTTGGGGATAAGCGAACTTCTCACCCTCTGCCTCAGGTTATCCATGTCTTGCTCACTGCTTGTCGAAGCTGATACTCATATGCACTCAGTTTCAATTGATCACGACGAGGACAGTGTGTTGTCGTATGTCCTAAAGAGCAGCTGCTCCAAGGAAGTCGCATGCAAACTGATACATATCTTCCCTTTCCCATAAGTATTCCTTTACATGGAATGCATATTTTGGACATTTCATCGTACATTGTAACAGAAAAATATGGCAATAGAAGGGTATTGATTCCACGTTTCATCATGTCAATCCCAATGAAGTCACCAAAGAGTTCAAAATTCCTTCTCATGGTTGCAGTCTGCCAAATAACTCCTAATAACTTTTGTTGTGACCACATGTGGACTTATGTGATGGACTTTCTGCAATCTTGTATGTGAACCCGTTAGCCTTAGAATGCATTAGATCAAGATACTTGATGAAAGAGAAGAGTCCTTCTCTGCTGTCAGTGGTACTAACTACCTCCAACCAAAGAGACTGGGCAACCTCATAAGCCTCATCATCATCAAGAGATCACCCTTGATACCATTCAGCATGTCACTTGCACTGAAAACAGCCTTAAATTGCTCGTAATCCCCATTTGATTGTTTGTAGACTGGTAACAATTTCATGATCTTTGCACAAATATTGAATACATCATGCTTTCATATTGTCTTTGATCGTGGCTACACATGATGCAATGAATTAACTATGAGATTGGGTCGAGCCTTCCAGAATTTTCCAAAAATTGCACAGACTGAAGATCGTGGATGATGGAATATGGTTGACATACTTCCCTTGTCTCTGACATGTCGTGATCCTGTTTGACCTATTTGGCGTACACTGTTCTCCATGTTCGGCACAACCAGAAATTATCTTCGTAGGCCTGTCCCACCTATTTTTGTACCTCCATTTCATAAGTGTCGAGTTGGGTGGTAAATATTCTCTCTGTTTGAGGCAAGCTTGGATTGAAAGGAACAACTAGTCTTCAAAGCCATTCACGTATGCACGAGATGTCTTGTTCTTGCCGTTTCTGTTGTACATAATGGTCTCTTTCTCAATGCAAATTGTAAATCCATGATACTTGGCAAGGGCCTCCATGGCCTTGATGATGAGATCCCAACCATACTTCTTTATGTCTGAAATAACTCTCTTGAGATGTCACTGAAATCGGCAATGTTGAGATCGTAATATGGAGAGCCTTGTTGCATTATTTAATAAATCGTTCTGAATCGAAATCCACCACAACGGGACCTGTCTGCTGTTTTTTCATGACTATTTGTATACTGCGTCATTGATCAATTTAAGTGAAGCTGCAAACTGGCGGGGGCAGATAAATTGTTGGAGGAATATGATCGCGATCGATTTGATCATCAAACTTGTCGATCACGTCGGTAAGCAGGTTGTTTTGCGTCTCTATTGTTGACATCGTGGGATCGGACATGGTTGACGGTAGTTCCTCTACTCATGATAAAATTGCTAGATAAACCAATTATGGTCGCATGGGAACAGGTCCATTTTTTAATGGAGGTAAAAGATGAAGTTTCTCGATGGCATTTCCACTTTGGAAGATTCTTTTGTCCATCGCACCCAATTTGTGGCGCCAAAACAGTCAGCGGATAATCTTGCGAGGTTCAGCCCGGAGGAATCAGACCATCTGGAGATTGGAGGCATGACAAGGTGACACGACTCAACAGATGGACGTGATCTATTGCACTACAACCCATTCAACAATCAACCTAACAAAAGTGGAATCAGATAGATCTCTGCCAGGTCCCACTTCCACCAATAATTTACCAATTTTGATTTAACAATAAACCATGGTGCCTTTGTGGAGGTTGAACTTCCAACTGTTGAAAGACGAAAAGCATTGCATCGTTGACACAAAACAATGTCACCAACCTGCTGTGATTTTTTTTGAACAACGAACTGTTTTCATTGTGTAAATGTTTGTTCTTGTCCATGATTTGTTTTGGGCAAGGAGCTTTGCTGTTTGGATGGACTATTTGTGTGATTGTCTGGGCATTTGTTGATGACCATGCCTCAATTGAACACAACAATGGTCCAGATGACTTTGGTAATGGCAAATGGCAATGATGTTATCACAGAGGTTTCGCTACACGATGAAATACCACATCTCACCAGATCAAAGCAAACAGAGAAGAGATGATTGATCTTTATTATGATGCAAAAGGAATCAAATTAAAAGTGCGTGTTACAGGTTGGCATATTTTCAAACATGCTGAGTCAAATACACTCTATCTTACCAAAGAATTGTTCTACATATTCCCTACAAAAGTGCAAAAAGTAGTCAAAGTCGAACTTCCCCAGCAACTTCCTGGAAAACCACGGACTCGTGACCGGTGTCATGCTCGGTTACGGGGATAAGGAAAATTTCAAAATTAGTCCGTTTCTCCGACTTGGCCTTACTTGTTCGGCGTAACCGAGTGACTTGGTGTCACTTGTGTCACCGGTTTCACTTGTGTCACTCGGTGTCACTCGGTGTCACTCGCGGTGTCACTCGGTGTCACTCGGTGTCACTTGGTGTCACTTGTGTCACTCGGTTTCACTTTGGCGTCACTCGGTTTCACTTGGTGTCACTTGGACTCGTGCGCACCACCGGTGTTACGGTTTCGCGGTTGTCACCGGTTTCACTTGGTGTCACACGTTTAGTCTAAATTGACTTTTTAGATAACCATTACACTATTCTTACTTTTATTTCAAGTCTTGTTTTACTTGGTGTCACTTGGACTCGGTGCGTCACCGGTTTCCTTGTGTCACTCAGTTTCATTTGTGTCACTGTGTCACTCGATGTCACTTGGTGTCACTCAGTTTCACTTTACGTCACCGGTTTCACTTGGTGTCACTCGGTTTCACGAAGCCAGGTAGTCGTGGATTCGGAGTCTTCTCTGCGTGTCGTGCGGTATTTTTCTCCGTTCCGAGAAAAAAGACCACTTGGTGTTACTTGGATACATTTTATTGCCAAAAAACAGGTTTTCCAGGAAGTTGCAGGATTCGAAGTGCTCATCGCCAAAACATTTTCGATTCCTAAGGAATCGAGTGTTCCCTAGCTTTTGGCCTAACATATGGTGACACGCCGCAAATACGGAGGTGAAAGAACCTCGAGCAGCTGATAGCCTCCTTCCCTCTCTCTCCTCTGGCATCTATTATCTCTCTTGCCCATAAAAGAAGGCACACAGCTAAGAAATCAACTCAATCACAAAAAGCGAAAGTACTATGGATTTGTCTCCTACTCTGAGATTTTCGTCAAGATCTCAGCGAAGTCGCGAAGAGGGCGATTTTCCTTGGGGCAAATGAATTGGCTTCTAGGATCGAGGACAACGACGAGGACATCTTTACTTCGCTGTATTCTTACGGTTCGAATGGGAACAATCATAATCTGAACAGTAATTCTTCCGACGAGAGGCTGAACTCGCGTCAGAGATCATCATCCCTGAAGTTTGTAGAGCCATCGATTGAGATTCAGTCGGCCGCCGAACAGCCAATCGATGTTCTTTCTCAAAGTATCAAGTCATGCATAGAAAATGTGTTTGGGTTGTATGGAATTGAAGTGTGGCGATTTGACGACGAGACTGGTAAATTATTCAATGTGGCAATATCCCAGCAATCCGTAGAATCAGGAAGGTGAGTGTGGCATGCACATTAAACGTATACCGCAAGAAGCAGATCACGAGAGTCCATCGTACAGCCCTGAAGCAAGGGATGCATTTGAGCGATTAGCATATACCTCGCGAATCGATTATCTTGCACCTGAACCTGTCGAAAGCGGATGCAGTCTAGCCGAGCGCTATGGAGCGAGACGCCTACGTCCAATTTTCTGGAGGCATTTTCAAATAGAGTTTCC
>JABMIG010000165.1:314586-345751 GCA_013187285.1 Cyclotella cryptica | reverse complement strand
TTTTCGGTTCTCTATCGGTCTGAGATTGATTAATGATATTCTAAGACGAGTGAACAATTCATGGCTGAAAAATTATGGGAAGGTTAGATTAATAACAACATTAGATGCATCAATTTGATGTCAATTGGAAAGTGAATCGAAAGAAATATGTGAAAGAAGCAATGTTAAGTGTGTGGTATCAACGATCTCCTTGAGGAAAGGTCGATTGCACGGGCGACAAAAAATATTATTTGGGAAGTCAAATAGGTATGATGTTAGGCTTAACGCCAATTGGACGGGCGTCGAAAAATGTCTTTTGATAAGTCAACTAGGTATGATGTAAGGCCATCACGGTGTTTTGGATAACTATGGGCACATGTATGGCACACATCAAATAATAGTAGCACGTGCGTCGAAATAAGTGATTTGAAAATGTCATTTGGACGTCAGTTGGGAATTTGTCTAAGCGAGTTAAAAGATACTGATATCCAGGGCAATCCCTTTTCCTTAAAAATCAGGAAAATTTGGTGCATAGTATACTAGCGTCGAAATATGTTGTTTGAATAAGGTCGATTTGGCGGGCGCCGAAATATGTCGTTTTGTGATTTGTCCAACCATAGTTAAGAGGCTAATGAAATCCAGCGACTTTCTTTTTGCCTAACCTGGTCAGGCATGACCAGACATAATTCTGTCTGAGATAAATAATTAATTATATTGTAAGACGAGTGAACAATTTATGGCTGAAAAAATATGGGAAGGTGAGATTTATAACAACATTATATGCATTGCTTCGATGTTAATTGGAAACAGTTTGAAAGAAATCTGTAAACGGTGCAATGTCAATTCTTTTGTATCAAAGATCTTGTTGAGAAGATGTCAATTGGACGGGCGACAAAAAATGTCATTTGGGAAGTCAACTATGTATGATGTTAGGTTAGGGAATCAGGTGCAAAATAAACCTGCTTCCAAATATGTCATTTGAAAAAGTTTTATTGAATGGGCGCCGAAATATGTCGCTTGGTTATTTGTACAAGTTGGTTGGCTTGCGAGAAGATATGTTGTCAATCCCAATTATTTCGTGATTGGTTGGAATCAACAATTAACAAGGATAAATTCTGAGGTGGCTGGGGTGCAAAGTGGATGGGCGTCGATATGTGTTATTTGTCGAATTGTTCAGAAGGGGATTGTATGTAGGAATCAGTATTATTTTTGTCGATACTAATGGGTACATACCGCTTCACTGTATGTGGAACTCATACCTGAAAAATGGTACTTTGAAGTACTCCTGGGAACAGACATACTAACCTAATTCAGAATTGGAAGAAAGTTTGGTTTGAAACAGCTAAGTCTTATTAATACCATATCAAACAATATAATTAATGTAATTACTGATACGTCTGTAATCCAAATCTAATGTTAATTAAGTCAGTTTGTTCTTAGACTGTATATCTCTGAAGACGCAGTGATTGTTGGAAGTTATGTTTTGTTGTCTGGGCCCATGTGATGCTGGTTGTTGTTGTTGGTCGACCTGTTGTTGTTGTTGTGATGGGCTGGCGGCGTGACACGTTGCTGGTGGCGGTCTGTACTATGGTTCCAAGTTGTTCTCTTGTATGGGTTGGCGATCTTTATTCAAGAATGGATGTCATTAGATGCGGGGCGTTTGTTTTGACGACGAGCTCCCGTTGCTTTTTGAGACGGGTCGTCAGTTGGGATATCTAGGTTGATGGCGCGGGATGATATTTGGAATGGTTGCTGTGATTGTTGGACGTGCTCTTTAAACACTGCTTTGAATGAGCTTGGTTGGTATGATGATTTTTAAGTAGGTGCGGGACGTTGGCAAAATAATGTGTGTTTATGAGTGTGGTCAAGATGAGCCCCCCATACATTTCTACATACTGGTCAAGATGAGCCAGTTGGTCAAGAAGAGCTAGTGTTTAGTACGTGATGTTGCGGTTTGTATGTATAATTTACTAGCTCTTCTTGACCGGGCCGGCCACTTTCTATAGGTGAATCGTCCTATTTGCCATGCGTTCTCCTCAAACTGCGCTTCTTCTGCCCGGACGAGGGCTGGCTGCCGCCGGTGCTCACCTTTCGTGTGGAGTCGCCGAATGCTATCGGAATACGCCAAGAATCGCAAGAAGCACGCCAAGAAAAGTTGAATAAGCAATCGTCCCAAGCTTCATGTTGGACATCACCGACGTAAATGATTCATACTGCACGGTTCTCCAAGAAGAAGTTGGAAGAACGTGTGGTTGTTTTCGACGGAAAGGGAGCTCTCGACGGCCAGCGCCTCGTCAATCCTTCTTTGAGGGTTGGGAATGTCCGCGATCGAAGACGGCCCATTGGTGATATGTGAGCCGCCAAGCAAAGAGAAGGGCTTATGTATGTTGCCCTTGCGGCCAATCAACCGCGTTTCATCCTGATTCCGAGGCCAGAGGCCATAGCAATTAATTCCAGTGGAAGAGAGTTATGTGCAGCCATGACTGCCATCGCCAAGAAGAGTTCTAACTTGTCCCGAGGAACAAGTAAGTCAGTGTTCGGCACTACAAAATATTGTTGTGTTGGAGCTAAGGCCAACAGAAACAGACCTGGGGTAACACCTGGTTTGTCTGCTAGCGGAGGGTTGGAGAGGAGGAAATGGAACCGCGTCGCGGAAGGAAGTTAAGCGCCTGTGAAGAGGCTTTTATTCTTACGCCAGCACTGCTTGATCCCATTGGATGTATGGTATGTTTAGTTTTCAACTCAGTTGTTTCTCTCTAGACTCGTTGTCCTGGTCATCTGCCTCCCGTGCTGCTCTGTCTGCTGCATAGTCTCCTTCATCCATTTAGTTTCATAGTCTTCAAAGAATACTTGATTCAATGGTGTAACACAGTATTCTCTAACATCTCAAAGCTCTTCAGGAAATCACTCAACCGAGTCTGATTTCACAATCTGACCACAGTGACGTATCAGGAGTAATTTTGCAGCCACTGCGGCAGTACTCCATATGGCATAGGGATTGGCCATAAAAACCTGGCAATAGACTTTTGGCTGTGTCTCCATATTTTGGCTCACAAACAAAAATAAGTAATGTAAAAATTATGAGCACGGGTGATGGTTGTAACAATTCTGTCATTCCCTATTACAAAAAGACTCATTCGAGTCAATTACTTTCTTTATTCTCTAGAATTTGATTTCAACAATACAATCAGTGTTTTGTTGCTAAAACAGTCACTCAGGTGTCGGGACATATCCCCAATGCGTTTTCAAACGCTGGAACTTGAGCTGCACTTATGATGGGTCTGCCTATCATTTTTGTCCTCTTCTGGGGCGTTCTGCCTGTGACCTGGATGTATATTTGGTTTTCGAGATGGTGGGCCGGGCAGCCTTCTTTTTGTGGCCTTATGTTTGGCAGCAGGATCAGTTAGGGAACTGACATTGGTTTGGTTGATGGGAACATGAGACAATTTTCTGTTAACTCTCTCATGATCCCCATTGGCCATAGCCTTTCCTGCACTGAACCTACCGAATATTTTGTTTTCCTTGGAGAACGTCTTGGTTCCTTGTGTTCCATCTCATCTCCTTCACGGTGATATGAGAGGTTGCTTTCTCTCTGACTGGTTTTTGAAGATTTGATCACAATCACCCCTGCATCTGTCAAGCACGATTTTTCCTTTCGTTGAGATGACCCTAATGGTAGACTTCCCGTTTCCTCTTTGGACATGAAAAATTTCCCAGACTTTGTACATTTCTTGGCGTAAGATTTCTCCAGTTGGGTGCATGCACCCAATAAATGGACCACCACCTTGATACTCTCCTTGCTGTCAGAGTCACCAAATTTTATTGGTCTTGAGAGTATGTCAGTGATGATGGTGTTGGTCCGCAGCCTCTCCTGGCTTCGGGGTGTTGGCAGTAGTGATGTACCCATAAGGGAAGAAATAGTTTGTGCTCCAGGTAGACATTGACTGGAGTCTTGATACCGTGAGAGTGTAGAAAGCCTTACATTGCTCCGGTAGGACCTCAAGAAACCCAGGTTACCAGTTCTACATCCGTCTTCTTCAAGAAATTCTTTGTTGGTATCCAGAAGGGAGAAATTTATGAATTCCAGCATGAGTGTCCTTAACTGGCCCAGGTTCTCCTTCACTGTGTTGCCTGGGGGGTCTGCCTTGCTGCTTTTATCATTTTCTCAGCCACCGACAATCCAAAGATTGGTAGGAATGATTACATTTTCTTCCTTGCCGTTGTCACCTTTCTTCTTGGGGGCTGTGACCAGGGCTGAAATGCATTCATCCTCATCTGTATCGTCAAGACTATCAAAACTTCTTCTGAAGACGCCTCTTTCATTTTGGTGCACCCCTGCTTCCACTGCCGTCGTCCACAAGCGGATTAGAAGGGTAGTGATCCTCGTCTTCTTCCCCATCATCTTTTCTTTGCATTCACTGACTGATTCATCATCGGCGCCCAGTCCATGCTTCTGAGTTAGGGCAAGATATCGGTCCTGATCAAATTTGTCATCATCTGCCTTCATGAAATGTACATATGTAGACAAGCGGTGGTGTGATTGTGCTTCATCTACCACCTCACAAATGATTTGGGTCAATACATCCACTGGACTCCAACAAACACAATCGATAGCAGTCTGTGCAGATGCGCCAATGAATCCCAGTTTCCCAGGAGTCTGCTCTTTTCCTTGTCTGTCAAACTCGATTTTTCGTCAGTCTGATATTTCTGAAGCGTCCTATGCGTCCAGCACATAAACGATGCAGTACGAAATCCGACCGCATCATCAAACACAAGGTTCTCCTTCACTACGACATTCGTTGAAGGGCAGGGAAAATGGAAAGTTTTGTCTGGTGCAACGAGTTGGGCCCGGAAAAAGGTGGCAGTACATGTCATACAGTGTTCCACATAAAATATCATGAGACAAGGATCGTAGTCTTGGATGGAAGGAAAGTTGACATGGTAGATAAGTCTGGTCATGTATGCTGTCCAGTGGAAAAAACACACAATGTGCTGGAAAGCTTTTGCAGTGGAAAGCTTTTATATTTTTGGTGTCTTTGAAGGAAAACAATGGTTTCGAAAACCTGAGTCTGGCAGGTCTGTCTTAAGCCACTCCAGAGTGTCAGGTGGAAGATTGCTTGGACAACTTCCTTGTGAGTAGGATCCCTCTGTAAAGAATGGATAACATGAAGAATCTCAGCCTCTTCTAACATGTGGAACGATTCATCCCGTGGTAGGAATAATGTGGGTGACGCTGCTGTCCATGGGTCTAGAAAACCCTCAGTCTGCTTCATTGCCTCGAAGATAGCCCTGGCTCTTTCCTTCAACAGGGGTCGCACCGTATTGGTAAGTAGGTCAAAGTCTTCCATTTCTGCAGCCCTGCGGAATTCCTGGTTTTGGAGGAAGACAACGGGCGCCGATGATTGAAAAGTCTTGAAAAATTCCAGGATGACATTCATTTTCATTTCATGCCCCTGTATGGAGACATGCCTTCGACTGCGAGCGTTTCCAGACATAGGGCGATTCAGTGTCGGTGATATTGTCTTCGACATTGTCTTGGGATCAAGTTGAACGAGGAATATTAAAAAAAATTATACTGATGACAATTTTCCAACATAAAATTTATGAGCTCATCTAATTCGTCGTAATGATTGGGGTTACTGAAGGTTATGAACTCGATCTGTATCGTCGTAATGTTTTGCAATTTTTTCCCAAATGAAGGTACGTCTGATAAGCCTCTCCATCATCGTCTTCGTCCGAGTCCTCCTCATCATCCTCGTTCTCATCCTCGTTCTCATCCTCGTTCTCATCCTCGTTCTCATCCTCGTTCTCATCCTCTTTATCACCAACTTCCTGATCGTCTCCATCGTCATCTTTTTTGTCATCCTCATCCTTGTACTCTTCCTTATCCTCATCTTCATCCTCTTTGTCACCAACATCCTGATCATCTCCATCATCATCCTTTTGTCATCCTCATCCTCCTCCTCCTCTTCGTCATCCTCTTCGTCATCCTCTTCGTCATCCTCTTCATCCTGGTCATCCTCATCTTCATCCTCTTCATCACCAACTTCCTGATCATCTCCACTGTCATTGTCATCCCCGTCAACTGTACTCTCGTCAGTATCCAACATTCTAGGTTGTTCCCTAAAGTGAGTGAGACAGGCATCCAGTGTCTTCATTTCTGCTGAAAAGTCACCAAATGGGGTGAAATTAACAAATTCTGTGACATCATTGATGACTCCGATAGCCCTTTCGGCAAAATTTCGCTGGAGGACAAAGGAATCTGCATCCTTGGGCTCTGGGATCTTCCTTTTCCTCTGTCTTTCCTGTTCCGATGACTGCCTTCTCTTTCTCGTGCTTGTTTTTCCTTTGTCAGCTGCCGCATCGGTCCTCCTGTTTCCTCCCTGTATCCTTTCATCATTCTGAGCTGCCGCATCGGTCCTCCTGTTTCCTCCCTGTATCCTTTCATCATTCTGTTTTGATAATCCGCTAACATGATAGCTGGTTTTACGTTTCATGTAATGAGCTATTCTGGCTCCAAACAATGAATTAATTGATGGCTCTGCGTTTAGATCATTAGGCTCATCTCCACGATACGTTAATTTTTCGTATACTTCACATCGGTGAAAATCTGAAATGGAAGATGGGATGCACAACTTGAATGCTTTCGACATCTTCATCATGAACGAGTGCCACAACACCACGAACTCCAGCTCATTATTGATTGGTCCCTTGAAGCTGGAACTGAGGAATTCACTTAGTTTGTTGCTATCAAGGCACCTGAGTCTCCGTAGTGCAACCTCTTTTACCTTATTGATGTTGTCATCCGAATTGATTTCTTCCTTCAGTTTTTTAAATCCTTCGTCATCGTGAGGGTCTTCACCAAGGTCAGAAAACAATGAAAGCGATTGCTCCAGAGCTTGTATGCTCTTTTCAAATCTAACAAAGGCTTCTGTGTCCTTGTTGTTCTTGACATGAGATTCCCCTAATAAACAGTCCTGCTGGACAGATGCGGACACACTCATCAGTAATAAACAAATCCATCTCTCCGGCAGGGGAGTGCTGGAGCTGCTGCGAATGGATTGTTGTTGGACTTTCGGATCACTCAGTTCTAACTGCCTGCTGATGTTGCTCTGAGTTTGGGGACTCCAGAATGATAAAACTAATAGCTGGGCAAGCACCACATCCACATCAAGGAATGGCAAACCGTCTCGAAAATACCTGGACTTTGGGTGACACAAGTCAAGGTCAGTCCCATAGTAGTGATAGGCATTATCATTTCTACCTCCCAGCACAAAGGGATAAAGCACAGTTTCAGTCTCCTCGCCCCTGCCCTGGATTTTTCTTTCCAGTCTGAACATATCTCTGAACTTGTCCACATCTTCGAATGCTTGTTGTCTGGTCGACCGATAGGATGTTGAATCCTCGAGTAGGTCAGTACAGAAACGTAAACGACCAAAGGCTTTTCTAATGAATGACAACAAGTGAAATGTCCACAGGTGGGAATAGACCTTTGCTATCTTCCATATATCAACGGAACCTTCCCCTTTGCACAGTTCACGCAGGTTATTTTCTAACTCTTTTAGTTCACGTCTGCCCTCTTCGCCCTCATTACTCTCGACACTTTTCTCCTTCCTGCACTGTTCACCGAAGGAATGAATCGCATCTTCTACTCTTTCGATTCGAATAGACGCACTGATGTCGGGGGTAATAAGAGATGAGACAGAAGGTGCAAAAAATGGAAACCCATTCCCTTGATCGATGTCAGAGCTGCCAATGATACTGGACAGTGCACCCTTCAAAGCTCTGTACCACTCCCTGGGACCATGGGCAACAGAATCTTCTTCATAATGCTGGATTTGGGCTGATGTTGTTCGCCAAGACGTACAGAGGTCGGACGTCAAAGGTTCCTCAGGAAAGTAAAAAACAGCACTCAAATTTTCATGCTTGTGAGGGCAATCCAGAAAACACTGATCCACTTGTTGTCCCAAGTCCCAATAACGATTGTTTGTGAGATCAATCCCCGACAACAGATTCTCCAGTCCAGTCATTCGGTGATTACCATCAAAGAAATGACCTACAATTCTGGTTAATTTGGCTACATTCCAATTAATGAATCGTCTGAGGAATTTGCATTGTTCCAAATCATTCGTCCCACTGAAGTTCAGCATGTGTTCCAGCTTGTCAATGCCCCAAAGCTTTTCATCACCATGGGATTGGCACCAATCATGAAGTTGTTCAGGGTGCAAGTATGTTTGAATGAAGCTCTTCAATGAATCCAGCCTATTGTCCTTGGGAAGGATAGATTTTAGATGGGAGATATAGAGGGAAAACAAATATTCCAAATCGGTATTATCGTGCAATACACGTCCCCCTGATAGAGAACGAGTTACCCTTTCATGATTGAGAATCGCCTTTTTTGTAGTTTCATCCAACTCTTTCAGGGTGTCGATGACAATGTTTCGTATTAATAAAGAATGCGACGTATCGATTGACCCCGGATCAGTTTGGAAGATTAAGTCTGCATTCATTGATTCCGAGTGATCTTTACATATCAAAGAAGCAATTGTCTGAAACACAATCATAGCCGATTGGTCGGGGATGCGCTGTTTGAGGATATCTTTTAAATGTTCGATGTTTTCACCGCCGCAGCTGCAGACAGCCTCCACGTCACGATCAAGATTTGCACGCCATTGGTATTTAAAAAACAGCAATGCATTGTTAATAATGTCTGGTGTAAGAAGGGAGCTGTAGTATACCGTCGATGTTTCCCCGTTTGCTTGACCTGAGATGGGATTTAACTTCATCGAAAGTGACCATCAGATGCGGTAGTTATCGATGTCAAAATTACATGATAATCTTTTTGTAATGGTGAAATGTTATTGTCGCCTGACCGTGCAGCACGAAGGATCTGGACGAATATATTGGATTTTTCATCAATGCATGTGAACCTCGGTGACGAGATGTATCTTGCATTGACTGGACAAGCCATGGGATGTGCATTTCTTTGCGCAGGGCCTTGGGCCATGCATTCAATAGGCTCTTGAAGCAAGAGTGTGGGAGCGACATGACAAGGAATCATCGAGGACAAGCACTTGGTGCCTTCCTCAAGGGTACTCCATGACTGTGGCTGAAAATCTTCCTGAGGTCAGCATTGGAAAAAACGGTGAAAAGGTTTGTTGGAAAACACTAAGTAATAGGTAAAATAAATTTGTGGATCGGTTGGTCACTCACTTGTGTCGAATACATGACTTCGACAAATACATTTATATCCTTGAATCTCAAAGCTCGGTTGGCTGAGTAAGACGTGTTGTCGAGAGCGGGTGCTAAAAATTATGAGCCGTATGGGAAGAAAATAGAGGAATGGACATGTCCTGAACGATCGTCGAAATATGTCATTTGGCATGTCGATGTTATTTAGGCGTTCATGGCATGTAGGGGAACGAAATGAAAAGGTGAATCCTTTGCAAATTTATACGATACATTATGTGTCAGGCATGCACATAGAGGGAAGGGCCGGATAAACATGTGTTGGACGTTCGTCGAAATATGTTAGTTGACATATCTTTGATGTCATAGTCATATCCCACTTTTTAACACATCGAGAAGGGGAAAGAAATGAAAGGGTTGCGCTTTGACATGCGTCGGACGTGCGTCGAAATATGTATTTTGGAATGTCAACACTTTAGCTAAACGTGTTGTCGTGTGCCACATTAACCTGTGAATGGCCATGAACTAGATATAAAAAGAGGGTTCCACGTGTGTTGCACATGTGTAAAATATGTGGTGACTGACTGGCGGTGACTACATAACTTTGGTAGATAAATTTAAACCATAATACTCAAAGCTCGGTTGGCAGAGTTAGACGTGTTGTGGTAGACGTGTTGTCGCGAGCAGGTAATAAAGATTATGAGCCTCATAACACGTATCGATCGAAAGTGTATGGGAAGAAAAGAGAGGGTACTGTTCGATCGGCGAAATATGTCCTATGATGTCCTTTCCAATTTTATACGCTACATTAAATGTCAGGCATGATTGGGAGTGAAGGTGAAGGTTAAAAATGTGTCGGACGTGCGTCGAATTATGTCATTTGGCATATCTTCTATGTCATATCCCACTTTATAACGCATCGAGGAAGGGGGATGAAATACAGGGATTCATTTTTTGTCCCACCACAATCGTAGGATGTCTTTCCCAATTTTGTAATCGACATTATGTGTCACGCATGCATGGGTGGGAAGGGGGAGGTGTGCAGGGGGTTTCGACATGTGTAGGACGTGCGTCGAAATATGTCATTTGGCATATCTTTGATGTCATGCCCCACTTTATATGCCATATTTCACATTTATTATGGGCTACCGATCTCATGTCTAGTAGTGGGTATCACTTTATGTGGACAAAGTTGACAATATATCGGTGAAGCACAATTTGCAGAGAACACTATCTTCATCTTTCATCTTTAACTTGCCCGTCTTCTGCAGCTCATGCAAATCGTCCAAGCCGCACCCACATTCATTGTGAAGGAATTTTTCACAGCAACCACACCTGAGTACAGAAAACAGAGAATCCGACGGAAAAGACTTGGATTCTCCTTGATCTGTTAGATGAATGCACTTTGGGCCAGCACAACAGTGAGTCAAGGAATCAAGCATGCCTTTATAACATCCTGAGCACAACCCATCTGGTTTGAACCTCTCATAAAGGGTGTGGCATTCCTGTTGCTGATAGCAACCAAGGTGGTATGCCTTGTCATGACACACTGTACATTCTTTGATCGGGGAGGCATTGCCCTGACAGTAAGAACAAACTAGTTCAGTGTTGGAGCGGAATAGCTTGTCATCATTTGTTATATCAGACATCTGAGATAGTGAACCGTCATCACGTGTTCGATCTTTGTATGAAGATTGATTAGGCATTTTGTTTTCATCCAAGTATCCTAAAAGTGGTTTGGACGATGTGGACGTGTTTCGCCTGGCGAAGGATTTATCCCAGAAGATTTGGACATCATGAACAGGCTTGAAGGCACCAGAATCCTTCATCGTTTGGAAGTCACTTAAATGACTACCATTCCCATCATAGCTGTCACTGTCACTGTGGATTATCCTCCTCTTCTTTGGTGGCGGCAATGTGTTTTCCTCCCCTTTCATCGATCTTTTCTTTCCCTTCTTCTTCTTTTGTTTGGCTAAAACCACAAGACCAGGAATTTCTCCCTCTACTGATTCAACCCAATTGGAACATTGCTGGCAGTATCCGCGAAGGGTTCGCTTTACTGATTTGTCGAAGTTGGTTGCCTTGTTGTTTTGGCAAACTACACATACCTTTGACTGCTGCAAAGACCTCAGTAGGTTTCGAAAGGACTTGTCCAAAGTTTTCCATCTTGTAATGTAATTCCTATCTGCGTATTTCAGAAGAGATGAAGGCAACTCTCCCTCCTGCAACTTCTGAACTGTACAAAGCATTTGATGGAATATCAGCCAGTCCACTTTACAAACTGATGTATATTTGCCCCTGTTCGTTGGTATCAGAGGGAATATATTGTAAGGATAACACACCTTGTTTGGCTTGTCGCAGAAAGTTCCTCCCGACTTTGTCTCCAGGAAGTAACAGGAGCTTTCATCGGAGTCATTCTCATTTGCACTGGATCCCTCCCCTTCATCTGATCCCCTCTCTTCAACCCCTTCATTCTCCTGTCGATTAGAGTCACTGGTGTTCCCGACGGTACTCCCTACTTCATCTGATTCATTGGTGTGGTCAACCACTCCCTCTTCTTCCTCTACTTCATCAGATTCATTGGTGCCAACGCCACACTCTGCTTCCTCTTCTTCACCAGATTCATCGATGCCAACGCCACTTTCTTCTTCTTCTACTTCATCAGATTCATCGGTGCCAACGCCACGCTCTTCTTCCTCTACTTCACCGGATTCATTTGTGCCAACGCCACGCTCTTCTTCCTCTACTTCACCGGGTTCATTGGTGCCAACACTTCCCTCTTCCTCTACTTTATCAGATTCAGAGAGGGGCATCCCTCCAACTTCTTCCTCTGCATTGTTAGGTAGCACCACAGCCCCACCACCTAGCAAACCGGTAAATGCCCCAATTTTGATTTGAATCTGGGCAGTTGCACTGTCCGCATAATTGTTGTTGCTGTCGTTGTTGAGAGTACGATTGCCCACTCCACTCACATCAGGTAGAACCAGAGACTGGCGATCCTTAGGCCTTCGTAGGACAGGACATGAAATGGCTAGAACCTCCGTGACATACTTCCAATTCTTAGCTTTCTCATTGAAATCTTTCCAGATCGAGACATGGTTTTCGCTTTTGCCAAACTCAGAAATGTGGCACGTGATTAGACCATGTGGAAAATTGAAAGACTCAGGGCTGTAACGAACTAGGTTGAATAAGTGTAACCCGTCCCGCCCCCTGGGATCTATGGTTGTAGCCCCACCGACAGTGAGGTGACTGATGCAATCTGAGAATACCTTTCTGTTCGTGCCCCCTCCCTGATACAGTGTCATTGCATACTCTGTTGCCGTGATTTGGTTTCTGAGAAGCTTACGTTCCGCCTCCCAATGGGACATTAGCCACTCTTTGAAAACAGTTTGAGCCCTGCTGTCAGGTTTATGCAAGGTCATCTGATGGGAAAACACTAAGATAGAATACAGTGACATGTTGCCGAAGGGGATAGCACAGCTGCACCCGTACAATTTTGTTTCTTGGCATTGGCACTGTTTCAAATTGGCCTTCTCCTTCAGATCATTGCAGAGGTCTCTTTCTGCGGGAGTGAGCACAGGTGATATCCCTCGATGCAACATCCAAGATATACCCTCTTCCACCCCCCTTGGAAGGAGTGTAAGGAAAATCAGGTCATCATCAAGTTCCTGGATGGGATGGGCAAACTTCTTCTTCTGGAAAATGACCTTTTTCCATATAAGCTTACTTTTGAAGACACTTTGTCTGATAAGGAAAAAAGCGGAACGAAGGTATGCCCTAATAGAATCATTTGTTGGAAGGCCAGTTTGTTCGACCTGTGGCACGTCAGAACCGGAACCCTGGAAGAAGTAGCTAAGCAACCTGTCGCATTCTTTCGACACTCTGGAACAGAAAAGGAGAAATACGAAGATTACTTCATCTTGGGTGAGTTTACAGCCATCGTCCAAATCTCTCTTGAATAGAGACTCCTTTTTTCATGAGAGAAAGGATTTGCGTTCTCCTGAAAAATTGTCAAGATGTCCTCCAATCCATTCATAGTGAAAGGGAAGGGCCTTATCCCCTCCACCCATGCCCCGAAAGTATTCTTCACTTTACTTCGAAATATTCCCCTTGCAATTAGCTTAGGATCCCGGAAACGTTCCACATTGATGTTGCCTTCGTTTTTGCTACTTGAAGGAGATGTGTTGGAATCGACGTGCACATAATAGCTTGACAAATGACCTTGACATAAGTATGTTCGATGATGCCGCCAACAACAAGTCCCGCCACACTGATATCTTTCGATTTCCCAGTGGCATTCTGGTGCTCCTTCAGTTCAGCTAGCCTGCTTTCACACTCGCGTCCCTCTATGCCCACTCGATGCAACAAACCTCTCACAATATCCACATCAAGTATGCGCTGCTTGCTGTTCTTGTCCTGACTCGTGTAGATGTTGTTGGATAGGGCAGAGTGCAGGATCTCGTTGTCCCAAATGTACGATGTCCTTTGTTCTATTACATGAAGATTTCTGTAAACCAAAGAATAAAAATCGAGGAGGTTGTGTGGTTGGCCACTATTCTGAGCCCTCTGGCTTTCTAATGATAGATTAATGAAATGTGTGAAAAGCTCTTCATTCAGCCTTGTGGGAATGTACACTGTGACCTTCCTCTCAAATTTTGCAAATGATTTTGAATCGCTGCAGTGAGGCATTCTGTCAAAGTAGTTGTCGACCAACTTGTGGCTGTCAGGGAGCTTCTTCGAAGGGTTGAATCCACACACTGCATTGTTGACACAAGTCAATCGATGAATGCTATCTGCCACATGCAATCCTATGCCATAGATTCTTGAGAAGTTTAATTGAATGAACCGCCGAAGAAACTTCCTGTCTTTCTCTGCCAGCTTCGATTCTAGGCGGTCTACTCCCCATAGTTCTGAATTCCTGTTCAAGAATGGCTGGATGAAATTCTTGATGAAGGCTGTGAGGGTATCATACTTGTTATCGAGTGGTGCGCACTGCAAAAGAGCACTGAAGAATGCCCTGACAAGATTTGACTTAGTCATACTTTTGTAAGTGTCGTTCCCAGGATCAAGCTTTTCTAGTGCGTGTACCAAAATCTCTTCTGTGAGGGGGACAGCAACAGAAGTGCCAGATTCGCTCAATACGAAGTTGTTCGGGAAGTTGACAAAAGGAAAGAATATTCTTCATTGAGGCACTGGTCGCCTGCTGGTCGAAATTTTAATCCAGTCAAGCTTAGCAGGAAATTTCCATCGAAAACTGACGTTACATTGTTACTGCGGCGATCTTTCAACAGCTTCATGAACAAGTTGTCTTCTGGATTCAGGCAGGTAAGCCGTGACATGTATATGTATCGTGCGTTCATGGGGCATGCTCGACTATCAATGAACAAGTCATCCTCCCGTGCTCCCACCAAATTTGAAACCATTAACATTGTCAAGATGATGGGGTTCATTTTGAAGTCAACCTTTTCAACACTGCCCTTGACAGTACTTTCTTGGACCTTTGGAGCAACAGATGCGGATATTGCAGTAAGAGATCCCTCGGTCTGATGCATATCACGTTGGCCAAGATTTTGAGCAACATCCACCTCAGAGATAGTGTCATGTCGCAATGCGCAATGCACACCTTCCTGCTGATTCTGAACAACAAAATCAACCTGAAATTCATTCCCAGCTTCATCATCCTTGTCACCCCCTGTAGCCCCGGGCTCGCCATGATTGGTGGCGTTAAGACTCTTCCGGGCATCTCCCCGATTCTGAAGAACACTTCCATCATGAATTGTGTTTTCATTGTGGCCCAAGCGTTCAACATTTCGGAGTGGGGTAGTGTATTCTTGAGAGTGAAAGGAAGCATATTTATTGGGATCTTCCCCATGGGGGACAGATTTTGTCCGTGCCATAAGAAATGATGAGGATATCAAATACTCTTTTGTTGTAACGGATCAAAATTTACGTTCCCTGGTCAGTCATGGCGAGACATCATTCGGTCTGAGATTGATTACTGATATTCTAAGAGGAGTGAACAATTTATGGCTTAAAAATTATGGGAAGGTGAGATTAATAATAACTTTAGATTAATTGATTCGATGTCCATTGGAAAGACTTTCGAAAGAAATCTGTAAGAGGAGCAATGTCAATTGATTGGCAGGGCGTCGAAAAATGTCATTTGGGAAGTCAACTAGGTAAGACGTAAGGCCATGAGTGCAAAATGCGGACAGGAACCTTACTGTCCGGAAAAGAGGACTCATGTGATTTCGAATATGCTAACCTGCTATGCCATGTCAATTGGATGGGCGTCGAAAAATGTCGTTTGGGAAGTCTACTAGGTATGATACTAGGCCATTTCATTAGAACGGGCGTCGAAAAATGTCATTTGGGAGGTCAACTAGGTATGACATAAAGTGAAAATGCGGAATAAGACCTGCCTGTCCGAAAAAGTGGACTCATGTGATTTCGAATATGCTAACTTGCTACGCCATGTCAATTGGACGGGCGTCTGGGAAGTCAACAAGGTATGATACTAGGCCATGTCATTTGAACGGGCGTCGAAAAATGTCATTTGAGAAGTCAACTAAGTAAGGCGTAAGGCCATCGGACAGGAACCTGACTGTCCGTAAAGAGGACTCATGTGATGTCGAATAGGCTAACCTGCTACGCCATGTCAATTGGACGGGCGTCAAAAAATGTCATTTGGGAAATCAACTAGGTATGATACTAGGCCATTTCATTAGAACGGGCGTCGAAAAATGTCATTTGGGAGGCCAAGTAGGTATGACATAAAGAGAAAATGCGGAAAGGAACCTGACTGTCCGAAAAAGTGGACTCATGTGATTTCGAATATGCTAACCTGCTAGGCCATGTCAATGGGACGGGCGTATGGGAAGTCAACAAGGTATGATGCTAGGCCATGTCATTCGAACGGGCGTCGAAAAATGTCATTTGGGAAGTCAACTATGTAAGACGTAAGGGCATGAGTGCAAAATGCGGACAGGAACATGACTGTCCGTAAAGAGGACTCATGTGATTTCGAATATGCTAACCTGCTACGCCATGTCAATTGGACGGGCGTCGAAAAATGTCATTTGGGAAGTCAACTAGGTATGTCGATGGGCCATGTCATTTGAACGGGCGTCAAAAATGTCATTTGGGAAGTCAACTAGGTAAGACGTAAGGCCATGAGTGCAAAATGCGAACAGGAACATGACTGTCCGTAAAAGAGGACACATGTGATTTCGAATATGCTAACCAGCTATGCCATGTCATTAAAACGGGCATCAAAAATGTCATTTGGGAAGTCAACTAGGTAAGACGTAAGGCCATGAGTGCAAAATGCGGACAGGAACACGACTGTCCGTAAAAGAGAACACATGTGATTTCGAATATGCTAACCACCTATGCCAAGTCATTTGGACGGGCGTCGAAAAATGTCATTTGGGAAGTCAACTAGGTATGATGTAACGCCATGAGTGCAACAATGCCATCAGGAACCTGTCTGTCCGTAAAGAGGACACATTTGAATTTTGTCCACCTCAAAATATGTTCTTTGCATTGGTTTCGCTTTTCGGTTCTCTATCGGTCTGAGATTGATTAATGATATTCTAAGACGCAGTGAACAATTCATGGCTGAAAAATTATGGGAAGGTTAGATTAATAACAACATTAGATGCATCAATTTGATGTCAATTGGAAAGTGAATCGAAAGAAATATGTGAAAGAAGCAATGTTAAGTGTGTGGTATCAACGATCTCCTTGAGGAAAGGTCGATTGCACGGGCGACAAAAAATATTATTTGGGAAGTCAAATAGGTATGATGTTAGGCGAACGCCAATTGGACGGGCGTCGAAAAATGTCTTTTGATAAGTCAACTAGGTATGATGTAAGGCCATCACGGTGTTTTGGATAACTATGGGCACATGTATGGCACACATCAAATAATAGTAGCACGTGCG
This sequence comes from Cyclotella cryptica, assembly GCA_013187285.1. Classification (NCBI taxonomy): domain Eukaryota; phylum Bacillariophyta; class Thalassiosirophyceae; order Thalassiosirales; family Thalassiosiraceae; genus Cyclotella; species Cyclotella cryptica. Next base: position 328,637 of record JABMIG010000165.1, on the reverse strand, counting down.
TCGAAATAAGTGATTTGAAAATGTCATTTGGACGTCAGTTGGGAATTTGTCTAAGCGAGTTAAAAGATACTGATATCCAGGGCAATCCCTTTTCCTTAAAAATCAGGAAAATTTGGTGCATAGTATACTAGCGTCGAAATATGTTGTTTGAATAAGGTCGATTTGGCGGGCGCCGAAATATGTCGTTTTGTGATTTGTCCAACCATAGTTAAGAGGCTAATGAAATCCAGCGACTTTCTTTTTGCCTAACCTGGTCAGGCATGACCAGACATAATTCTGTCTGAGATAAATAATTAATTATATTGTAAGACGAGTGAACAATTTATGGCTGAAAAAATATGGGAAGGTGAGATTTATAACAACATTATATGCATTGCTTCGATGTTAATTGGAAACAGTTTGAAAGAAATCTGTAAACGGTGCAATGTCAATTCTTTTGTATCAAAGATCTTGTTGAGAAGATGTCAATTGGACGGGCGACAAAAAATGTCATTTGGGAAGTCAACTATGTATGATGTTAGGTTAGGGAATCAGGTGCAAAATAAACCTGCTTCCAAATATGTCATTTGAAAAAGTTTTATTGAATGGGCGCGAAATATGTCGTTTGGTTATTTGTACAAGTTGGTTGGCTTGCGAGAAGATATGTTGTCAATCCCAATTATTTCGTGATTGGTTGGAATCAACAATTAACAAGGATAAATTCTGAGGTGGCTGGGGTGCAAAGTGGATGGGCGTCGATATGTGTTATTTGTCGAATTGTTCAGAAGGGGATTGTATGTAGGAATCAGTATTATTTTTGTCGATACTAATGGGTACATACCGCTTCACTGTATGTGGAACTCATACCTGAAAAATGGTACTTTGAAGTACTCCTGGGAACAGACATACTAACCTTTTTTTCGGGGGTGGGAGGGGGCCCCCCCCCCCAATGATTTCATTCATGTAGCCAATCCACAACTCAATCTTCTTCACGGTTTTAGGTCCGAGGGATGTGGTCATCAATGCTTTCGAAATGAAGATATTTATCACAATCAGGCACCTTGCGAAATGATGGAAAGGATCAATGGGTTCTGCCCCTGACTGCTCAATTCTTTTCTTTAGTTGATCCCATTGGATGTATTCCATGGTATGTTTCGTTTTCAACTCAGTTGTTTCCTCTCTAGACTCGTTGTCCTGGTCATCTGCCTCCCCGTGCTGCTCTGTCTGCTGCATAGTCTCCTTCATCCATTTAGTTTCATAGTCTTCAAAGAATACTTGATTCAATGGTGTAAACACAGTATTCTCTAACATCTCAAAGCTCTTCAGGAAATCACTCAACTTCGAGTCTGATTTCACAATCTGACCACAGTGACGTATCAGGAGTAATTTTGCAGCCACTGCGGCAGTACTCCATATGGCATAGGGATTGGCCATAAAAACCTGGCAATAGACTTTTGGCTGTGTCTCCATATTTTGGCTCACAAACAAAAATAAGTAATGTAAAAATTATGAGCACGGAGTGATGGTTGTAACAATTCTGTCATTCCCTATTACAAAAAGACTCATTCCGAGTCAATTACTTTCTTTATTCTCTAGAATTTGATTTCAACAATACAATCAGTGTTTTGTTGCTAAAACAGTCACTCAGGTGTCGGGACATATCCCCCCAATGCGTTTTCAAACGCTGGAACTTGAGCTGCACTTATGATGGGTCTGCCTATCATTTTTTTGTCCTCTTCTGGGGGCGTTCTGCCTGTGACCTGGATGTATATTTGGTTTTCGAGATGGTGGACGGAGCAGCCTTCTTTTTTTTTGTGGCCTTATGTTTGGCAGCAGGATCAGTTAGGGAACTGACATTGGTTTGGTTGATGGGAACATGAGACAATTTTCTGTTAACTCTCTCATGATCCCCATTGGCCATAGCCTTTCCTGCACTGAACCTACCGGAATATTTTGTTTTCCTTGGAGAACGTCTTGGTTCCTTGTGTTCCATCTCATCTCCTTCACGGTGATATGAGAGGTTGCTTTCTCTCTGACGACTGGTTTTTGAAGATTTGATCACAATCACCCCTGCATCTGTCAAGCACGATTTTTCCTTTCGTTGAGATGACCCTAATGGTAGACTTCCCGTTTCCTCTTTGGACATGAAAAAATTTCCCAGACTTTGTACACATTTCTTGACGTAAGATTTCTCCAGTTGGGTGCATGCACCCAATAAATGTTGGACCACCACCTTGATACTCTCCTTGCTGTCAGAGTCACCAAATTTTATTGGTCTTGAGAGTATGTCAGTGATGATGGTGTTGGTCCACGCAGCCTCTCCTGGCAGCTCGGGGTGTTGGCAGTAGTGATGTACCCATAAGGGAAGAAATAGTTTGTGCTCCAGGTCGACATTGACTGGAGTCTTGATACCGTAGAGAGTGTAGAAAGCCTTACATTGCTCCCGGTAGGACCTCAAGAAACCCAGGTTACCAGTTCTACATCCGTCTTCTTCAAGAAATTCTTTGTTGGTATCCAGAAGGGAGAAATTTATGAATTCCAGCATGAGTGTCCTTAACTGGCCCAGGTTCTCCTTCACTGTGTTGCCTGGGGGGGGGGGTCTGCCTTGCTGCTTTTTATCATTTTCCTCAGCCACCGACAATCCAAAGAGATTGGTAGGAATGATTACATTTTCTTCCTTGCCGTTGTCACCTTTCTTCTTGGGGGCTGTGACCAGGGCTGAAATGCATTCATCCTCATCTGTATCGTCAAGACTATCAAAACTTCTTCTGAAGGCGCCTCGCTTTCATTTTGGTGCACCCTGCTTCCACTGCTTCGTCGTCCACAAACGGATTAGAAGGGTAGTGATCCTCGTCTTCTTCCCCATCTTTTTCATCTTTGCATTCACTGACTGATTCATCATCGGCGCCCAGTCCATGCTTCTGAGTTAGGGCAAGATATCGGTCCTGATCAAATTTGTCATCATCTGCCTTCATGAAATGTACATATGTAGACAAGCGGTGGTGTGATTGTGCTTCATCTACCACCTCACAAATGATTTGGGTCAATACATCCACTGGACTCCAACAAACACAATCGATAGCAGTCTGTGCAGATTGCGTAATGAATCCCAGTTTCCCAGGAGTCTGCTCTTTTCCTTGTCTGTCAAACTCGATTTTCGTCAGTCTGATATTTTTCTGAAGCGTCCTATGCGTCCAGCACATAAACGATGCAGTACGAAATCGACCGCATCATCAAACACAAGGTTCTCCTTCACTACGACATTCGTTGAAGGGCAATATAGAGGACGCCGCATGAATGGATGGGTCTCGCCATCAACTGGAGGACGAGCATTTGGATCTGATGAATCCAACAGGGATACATTTCCATAAGAAAGTGTTAGGTTCTGAATAACACACTGCCTTAAGTTTCCGGTCCAGGAAGAAAAACTTGCACAGGAGGCAAATCACTTTCCGATCTGATGTTAAAGGAGGACCTGTTATATGGGTTGGCACTGTCCAACCACCAGTGATTGCATCTCCTTAGAACATTCCGCTTCTCCAGCACCCTTAAATATATTATGAATGTCATGTTATGGATGTAAATAAATTGGGGGAGCTTGAATAAGCAAGCCTTCTTCACAGTAGGATGAAAGAAGTATAGATAGGTAGCTTTCTCCACTTTGATTGCATTGCCCACTCTCCTGTGGGACTCGTGCCACACTGCAAACCACAGTTTATGCCTCAAACTTAAGACAGGGCATAGAACATTGTGGTATTCGGGTCGTTGAATGTTCCTTGGGGCTTTGACATATTGAGCTATCCTATGTACAGAATGGATGCCCATTTCTTTGAAAATTGAAGACAAATTATCATCCAGGAGGTCTTCCAGACTGAATTGTAGAGTTGTTAGCTCTTCGAGGTAGAGATGAATATCAAATGGGTCCACATCCTGACTTATTGGGTCCCTCACTGTCGTGTTGTTGATGAATTGCAGGTGTTGGACTTGGGGTGATCGCAGAATCCGAAGTATGCAGGAGGGAATGTTCTTTTGGGAATTCATCTTTCCCAATGGATGCTTCTTCAGTGTGGGGATGTTTACCTGTAATGACCTGGGAAATACCCAATGGATGTGTCTCTGGGAAATCTCTTCTGGGGGTTCACTGTACTGACTGGCCTGAAAGGTGTTGGATATCTTGTGGAGGACATAGCAGCCAACTTTGGCTGTCATTTGAGTGATGCTTTTGAATTTATAGGTAACAATTTTGTTTGTCCTTGCATGATGGAAATGGAAGTACGTTCGGGATCTGTCATGATCATGATATAATATATGACATTTGTACATCAGAGCAGATAGGGGGAGGATGATTTCTGGATGAGAGTTGGTTATGTGTTGTTGTTGCATGCCTTGTGGATAGTCAGCAAGAGTGTATCCCAGTTTCGCCTCAAGTTGACTCAGTGATACCACATTTCTAAGTGCCATATCGTTGTTACCATCACTGGACAAAAAGTTGTCACAAATCGATTCTCTTTTGGATAAAAATTCGTCAAGGTAATGACAAATTCCTTTCCTTTTTGGGACAGATGGATTGTTGTTGAACATTACCTGTAATGTGTGGAATAAGTTGGTGTGTCTGCTGCCTCCACCTAGGTTGTGATGGTGACTGCCTCGTTTGAGAAGTTCCGATGCCTTCTTGATGGATATGTAGACCTCATCTATACTGCGATAGAACTTCATTGTTGTGGGGTCCCTGCTTGGAAGTTGGCGCACAAATACTTTGTTGGAAGCATGGAGCGTAAGAAAGTTGAAAATATCCAGCTGTCGCTCTGTCCGGGATCGACACTACACAAATTCTGTGTCTCTGATCCAAAGTGACATAGTAATCGGTCATAGTTGGCTGACAAACATGGATACAAGTAATGCTCACAGAGAGATGCTATCATGCATTCTGCGGGGGCACCTGAGGGGAGACTGATTTTCAGCTCTCCGCAAACTTGTTGGATGAACACATGTTTATCAGATGAAAACTGAAGAAAGTTGTGTAAACGGGAAATAAGTGACTTGGAATGTTGGGGGAGAGGCTGCAAATAGCAGGGGGGCCTTGACATCATGCACGGTAATTCCAATGACCTCTCGTGGCATAGCTCTATATAATGAAACAGTTGGAAGACATAGGTAGGATTCCTGGGATCAAACATTTTGGAAAAGTAATGCATGGATTCAATGACAAACATGACTGGATGTGTGTTTTCTCTGCCAGATCGTAGTCTCAAATTATGTTGGCTGTTGTACTGGTGAAGTAGGTCCATGCGGTAAGTTTCCCAATCAGCATCAGTGCTTTCTTGATATTGATGATGCCAGTCAGCTGACCATGCTTCGTTACCAAAAGTGTCCCTCTCACATGATCTCTACTTTCTATGTTGGGATTGCTTGGGGAATTGGATGCAGTCATTAAATTCCCCATGTTGGGGATAATCCTATGGTTCAGGTGCTGAGCCAGTCTAAGCTTGTCCAATAAGGAAAGCTTTTGGTAGGCTAATCGATATCTGCGATTGTTATCACATACTGCAGTTATGATAGTATCGACACCACTGGGAGTCAAATCTATCTTTTTCAAATGCTCGGAAAGATGTTGTATCACGTGGTGCGTTGGAGACAGTGAAGCAATACTTGGATGACTGGCACCTGTATACCAACTTGTCAGGATTCCCAGAGGCAGTCCACTCTCCAAGGAGTTACCAATTTTTCCTGGATCAAAATAGTCAGGTGAACTAAGCCATTGCTGGATCTTGGACAGTTTAAAGTCATGGGCGTACCCAACTGTGGTCATCACTAGGCACATGAGTGCCCTTAGCCAGCAGTGCTTTGCTGGATCCCGGTACACCTCATTAAATAGGGTTTGGGCCCTCATGTTGACGAATGAGCGGACTGTCCTTATGAGAAAAAGGGACTCGGCATACACCCTCCTTGGTGAAAGTGTTTCGAGCCCTATCTTATACTTAGGATGGTTAAGCACGTCATGAATAGCTGCAAACACATGAGATAATAGGTCTACCAAGTGACCACTGGACCTCAGTAGAGCCCCATTTGTGCTGGTGGTATCATCCTGCCAGCCAGGTCTCACTGACACTTCTATTCGAGCTTGAATCCCATGTTGGCTGAGCTGCCCGCAGGAATCCTTGGCTAAGGACTCCATGACTTCAAGAAATCTTTGTAGTTTCAACATGCTGCATGCTGGCAAAGTGTTCATTGTTGAACGATTGATTGGAAGGAGATGCTTGTATGGAGAGAGGAAATGTGCAAGCGTGGAGTAGAATTTGATAGAGTGAATGCCATGTTGGTGAATTTCCAGTCTCTGAGTTCTTGAGGGCTTTTCTACCTGGCATGAATATATTCTTTGAAGTAGGGCCACTAACTGGTCGTCGCATTCCTGATGCAGGTAATGGTCATCTTCCATATTGCATTCCAGGACTGTTGCTACATGGGACCTTTCCGATTTGGGCCTTTTCACCCGTAGAGTCCCTCTCTGCTGTCTCTCCGGTGCGAGACCCCCAGATTCCTTTGTAACCAAACCATGAATTGGCCATACTTCGGGAGACATGTTTGACAACACAGATTGTCTGCAGTGTTTCCTCCTTTGTGCCCTATTTTTCATCTTCTGGGTCGATGAAAATTGGACGAGGTCGTAGAATTTGATGTTGAACGCTATGTCTACTTGAGTAGTTTCCACTTGTATCCCCTGAAGCCGGACATACTGGATGAGTTTGAATAGTCTTTGCAACTGGCACCCTGCATTGCTTGTGGGCATTTGTTGTGCTGTCCCAACTACTGGATGTCTCATTCCAACATTGCCAATGTGAATAACATGTTTGTTCAGGGCATCTATGTGGCAAGAATCTAGGATTACATCGATGATTCTACCATAAGAGGGTTTGTTGGTGGATTTTCGGTGGTCAAAACAAATTCCGTAAGAGGTTGATAGCCTCACTGCAAAACCAATCCTATCAATATTTTCTTTCACTGCGGGCCTGCATGATGCATGGAGAGCAATTTTGACAGGGGTGTCAATGATCAAAACCTCTGATTGATGTAGGGCATCTTTAATACCCTCCACGCAGGACTTGGAATGTTGACTGCCAAAAAGACTATCTTGATTTCCTGTTTTGGCTGTCTGAATAGCTGCTGCAATGGGGGGGAACGTAACAGTGGTCCAATCTGAACCAAAGTGTAGAAGCAATGTTTTGATGGCATTTCTGTTTTGAGGGGTGTTCTCATCATAAGAAATGATGAAACTGAATGCATCGCAGTCGACAGCAATGGTCTCATTGGTGTCCAGGCTCAAGCTTCCATGAATGGCTTCCTTACAGGCATTTAACAAATGATAAACATGATCCCCTCTGTTTGTTTCATTGGACCCCCTGAGAGAGGATAACACCCATTATTGAAAAATTACACTCCTACCTTGAATTCAAAAGTCACCTAATAAATTTTTATTGACATACCAATTGTGAAATGATTTGATGTCATCCGTTTCCTGCCAAGAATTCCCTGAACCGTCTGAACTCTCACTATCAAATGAAGCCATTGTTTGCTGTGCTACCCAATTAGGGATAGCAATGTCCCTTCAAACATGTATGTCGTGGTGTACTTGTCTAGCCACACTTTATGAGACTGTCTTGTAGCATCATTCATGCACATTCATCTGGTAGTTCATCTTCATTGGGACAGACTGTACACTTTCTTTTCTGGCCAGAAGTGGCCTCCTTCGGTCGGAACATGGGTCAGCACTACATTCAATATTTCGTCCCCAAAAGGTAGGAGTTCTTTTTTAGTGCATTGAGGGGGCATTTTGGTTGGTATTCCCTAGTCCGGGACCGATTGGCTTTCTTTATCTCCGACTTACTGGTTTTTGCCTTGTTCTTGTTTCTTTCTTTTCTAAGACTTGTATTCAGAACTGTTCTGTGAAAAATGCCAAACCCTATAATGTGTTCTGTAACTGTATTCCTCTCGGCAAAAATATTACATGATCTGTCTGAAGTGTTGGGGTTGGACAGACAGCGTAGAGTCATACTCTCAAACCAATTCAATGTTGCCTCAAAAAGATTCTCCATGTAATAACGTTCATCAGACAATACCTCAGGATGATTGCATAACTGAAAGGGGAGTTGACTTATGAATGGACACTTAAAGGGGGTTGGGTCATTGGCATTTAGCAAACGTTAGGGTTAGGGTTAGGGTTAGGGAACCCTAGAAATCCAGCGACTTTCTTTTTGCCTAACCTGGTCAGGCATGACCAGACATAATTCTGTCTGAGATAAATAATTAATTATATTGTAAGACGAGTGAACAATTTATGGCTGAAAAAATATGGGAAGGTGAGATTTATAACAACATTATATGCATTGCTTCGATGTTAATTGGAAACAGTTTGAAAGAAATCTGTAAACGGTGCAATGTCAATTCTTTTGTATCAAAGATCTTGTTGAGAAGATGTCAATTGGACGGGCGACAAAAAATGTCATTTGGGAAGTCAACTATGTATGATGTTAGGTTAGGGAATCAGGTGCAAAATAAACCTGCTTCCAAATATGTCATTTGAAAAAGTTTTATTGAATGGGCGCCGAAATATGTCGTTTGGTTATTTGTACAAGTTGGTTGGCTTGCGAGAAGATATGTTGTCAATCCCAATTATTTCGTGATTGGTTGGAATCAACAATTAACAAGGATAAATTCTGAGGTGGCTGGGGTGCAAAGTGGATGGGCGTCGATATGTGTTATTTGTCGAATTGTTCAGAAGGGGATTGTATGTAGGAATCAGTATTATTTTTGTCGATACTAATGACAAGTTGTCTTCTGGATTCAGGCAGGTAAGCCGTGACATGTATATGTATCGATGCGTTCATGGGGCATGCTCGACTATCAATGAACAAGTCATCCTCCCGTGCTCCCACCAAATTTGAAACCATTAACATTGTCAAGATGATGGGGTTCATTTTGAAGTCAACCTTTTCAACACTGCCCTTGACAGTACTTTCTTGGACCTTTGGAGCAACAGATGCGGATATTGCAGTACGAGATCCCTCGGTCTGATGCATATCACGTTGGCCAAGATTTTGAGCAACATCCACCTCAGAGATAGTGTCATGTCGCAATGCGCAATGCACACCTTCCTGCTGATTCTGAACAACAAAATCAACCTGAAATTCATTCCCAGCTTCATCATCCTTGTCACCCCCTGTAGCCCCGGCTCGCCATGATTGGTGGCGTTAAGACTCTTCCGGGCATCTCCCCCCGGATTCTGAAGAACACTTCCATCATGAATTGTGTTTTCATTGTGGCCCAAGCGTTCAACATTTCGGAGTGGGGTAGTGTATTCTTGAGAGTGAAAGGAAGCATATTTATTGGGATCTTCCCCATGGGGGACAGATTTTGTCCGTGCCATAAGAAATGATGAGGATATCAAATACTCTTTTTGTTGTAACGGATCAAAATTTACGTTCCCTGGTCAGTCATGGCGAGACATCATTCGGTCTGAGATTGATTACTGATATTCTAAGAGGAGTGAACAATTTATGGCTTAAAAATTATGGGAAGGTGAGATTAATAATAACTTTAGATTAATTGATTCGATGTCCATTGGAAAGACTTTCGAAAGAAATCTGTAAGAGGAGCAATGTCAATTGATTGGCAGGGCGTCGAAAAATGTCATTTGGGAAGTCAACTAGGTAAGACGTAAGGCCATGAGTGCAAAATGCGGACAGGAACCTTACTGTCCGGAAAAGAGGACTCATGTGATTTCGAATATGCTAACCTGCTATGCCATGTCAATTGGATGGGCGTCGAAAAATGTCGTTTGGGAAGTCTACTAGGTATGATACTAGGCCATTTCATTAGAACGGGCGTCGAAAAATGTCATTTGGGAGGTCAACTAGGTATGACATAAAGTGAAAATGCGGAATAAGACCTGCCTGTCCGAAAAAGTGGACTCATGTGATTTCGAATATGCTAACTTGCTACGCCATGTCAATTGGACGGGCGTCTGGGAAGTCAACAAGGTATGATACTAGGCCATGTCATTTGAACGGGCGTCGAAAAATGTCATTTGAGAAGTCAACTAAGTAAGGCGTAAGGCCATCGGACAGGAACCTGACTGTCCGTAAAGAGGACTCATGTGATGTCGAATAGGCTAACCTGCTACGCCATGTCAATTGGACGGGCGTCAAAAAATGTCATTTGGGAAATCAACTAGGTATGATACTAGGCCATTTCATTAGAACGGGCGTCGAAAAATGTCATTTGGGAGGCCAAGTAGGTATGACATAAAGAGAAAATGCGGAAAGGAACCTGACTGTCCGAAAAAGTGGACTCATGTGATTTCGAATATGCTAACCTGCTAGGCCATGTCAATGGGACGGGCGTATGGGAAGTCAACAAGGTATGATGCTAGGCCATGTCATTCGAACGGGCGTCGAAAAATGTCATTTGGGAAGTCAACTATGTAAGACGTAAGGGCATGAGTGCAAAATGCGGACAGGAACATGACTGTCCGTAAAGAGGACTCATGTGATTTCGAATATGCTAACCTGCTACGCCATGTCAATTGGACGGGCGTCGAAAAATGTCATTTGGGAAGTCAACTAGGTATGTCGATGGGCCATGTCATTTGAACGGGCGTCAAAAAATGTCATTTGGGAAGTCAACTAGGTAAGACGTAAGGCCATGAGTGCAAAATGCGAACAGGAACATGACTGTCCGTAAAAGAGGACACATGTGATTTCGAATATGCTAACCAGCTATGCCATGTCATTAAACGGGCATCAAAAATGTCATTTGGGAAGTCAACTAGGTAAGACGTAAGGCCATGAGTGCAAAATGCGGACAGGAACACGACTGTCCGTAAAAGAGAACACATGTGATTTCGAATATGCTAACCACCTATGCCAAGTCATTTGGACGGGCGTCGAAAAATGTCATTTGGGAAGTCAACTAGGTATGATGTAACGCCATGAGTGCAACAATGCCATCAGGAACCTGTCTGTCCGTAAAGAGGACACATTTGAATTTTGTCCACCTCAAAATATGTTCTTTGCATTGGTTTCGCTTTTCGGTTCTCTATCGGTCTGAGATTGATTAATGATATTCTAAGACGAGTGAACAATTCATGGCTGAAAAATTATGGGAAGGTTAGATTAATAACAACATTAGATGCATCAATTTGATGTCAATTGGAAAGTGAATCGAAAGAAATATGTGAAAGAAGCAATGTTAAGTGTGTGGTATCAACGATCTCCTTGAGGAAAGGTCGATTGCACGGGCGACAAAAAATATTATTTGGGAAGTCAAATAGGTATGATGTTAGGCGAACGCCAATTGGACGGGCGTCGAAAAATGTCTTTTGATAAGTCAACTAGGTATGATGTAAGGCCATCACGGTGTTTTGGATAACTATGGGCACATGTATGGCACACATCAAATAATAGTAGCACGTGCGTCGAAATAAGTGATTTGAAAATGTCATTTGGACGTCAGTTGGGAATTTGTCTAAGCGAGTTAAAAGATACTGATATCCAGGGCAATCCCTTTTCCTTAAAAATCAGGAAAATTTGGTGCATAGTATACTAGCGTCGAAATATGTTGTTTGAATAAGGTCGATTTGGCGGGCGCCGAAATATGTCGTTTTGTGATTTGTCCAACCATAGTTAAGAGGCTAATGAAATCCAGCGACTTTCTTTTTGCCTAACCTGGTCAGGCATGACCAGACATAATTCTGTCTGAGATAAATAATTAATTATATTGTAAGACGAGTGAACAATTTATGGCTGAAAAAATATGGGAAGGTGAGATTTATAACAACATTATATGCATTGCTTCGATGTTAATTGGAAACAGTTTGAAAGAAATCTGTAAACGGTGCAATGTCAATTCTTTTGTATCAAAGATCTTGTTGAGAAGATGTCAATTGGACGGGCGACAAAAAATGTCATTTGGGAAGTCAACTATGTATGATGTTAGGTTAGGGAATCAGGTGCAAAATAAACCTGCTTCCAAATATGTCATTTGAAAAAGTTTTATTGAATGGGCGCCGAAATATGTCGTTTGGTTATTTGTACAAGTTGGTTGGCTTGCGAGAAGATATGTTGTCAATCCCAATTATTTCGTGATTGGTTGGAATCAACAATTAACAAGGATAAATTCTGAGGTGGCTGGGGTGCAAAGTGGATGGGCGTCGATATGTGTTATTTGTCGAATTGTTCAGAAGGGGGATTGTATGTAGGAATCAGTATTATTTTTGTCGATACTAATGGGTACATACCGCTTCACTGTATGTGGAACTCATACCTGAAAAATGGTACTTTGAAGTACTCCTGGGAACAGACATACTAACCTGAGTAAGCTGATTCAACAAAAAGTGAGCTTCCAAAAGTGGCTTACTTTTCAAAAGCAACTCTTAATACCATGTAGACAAGCTTACTTCATGGAAAAGAGTTTTTCTACAAAGTATAAGACATGTTGGCCTTAAGAGGGCATGCATCAAAATGCAAGGAGAGCAAAATTGCAAAGTAGTTTCTGCTGTTTCATTTTTGATATGTATTGTAGTAGCTTATGAAAGAGCTTTCTCATGCTTGACATTCTCTTCATTCCAAATACTGTTGTTCAAGAAATCATTTTTATTTTTGGCTCTTCTACAAGTGCACTGTTTTCTGAAAGTAAGCCATGTTGGCCATGACCATTTTCAGGTCTCCCTTTGAAAAATGACTTACTTATTGAGTAAGCTGATTCAACAAAAGTGAGCTTCCAAAAGTGGCTTACTTTTCAAAAGCAACTCTTAATACCATGTAGACAAGCTTACTTCATGGAAAAGAGTTTTTCTACAAAGTAAGACATGTTGGCCTAAAGAGGGCATGCATTTGGCTTACTTTTGAAAATATTCAATTATTTACGTCATTTGGTCTGATCAGTTTTTTCTAATACATTTTCATATACCGATGACACAAAACACAACAGATGCACTATGCCCTTCCTTTTTTTACTGTCACTAAACCCTCAAAATATTACTGTAACAGTAATCATGACGATTCCACAAGAACTACTGTTTAATCTCCAGTAATTTGCAGGAGGAGTCTCGGTCAATTGTTTAATTTGAAACCCTCGTGCTGTCCTGACATCTTCTGCAATGGCCCTCCTCTATGACTTTCAAAACCCCACGTCTCACGCCCGCCCTCTCGTGGCTTCAATCCAGAAGCCCCTAAAGAAGCAGGTCAATTGACCGTGCAAGTGGTGAGTTGTGCTAATTTTTATTTTCTTCCATTATTTAATATTTGACATGTCGGAGCTGACCTGCCCTCTTCCGCCATTGCCCCCTCCATGAGTTAAGCACCCACGCCGCGCCCTCCCGTGGCTTGAATTGAAAGGCTATAAAAGAAGCCGGGCAATTGACCACACCATTTGTGAGTTTTTGTTAATTATTATTTTTGTCAACTATATAATTGGGAACCCGTCCCTGACCTGCCATCTTCTGCCATTGCCCCCTCCATGAGTTAAACACCCACGCCCGCCCTCCCGTGGCTCAAATCTAAAGCCTGAAAAGAGGGAGGACAATTGACTACACCCATGGTTAGTTTTTCAATTCTTTTATTTGCCAAACTATTTAATTTGAAATTACTATTTGCCCTCATCATGTCATCTTCCCACTACCCCACCACAACCATGAAATATAACCCCCACTCCCACAGAACTTCCCTCCCATTGCAACAATCTAAACAAATGATGATGTTATGAATTGATATATTTGTTTTTGTCCCCATTGTAAACCTAAATTTCAAAATTATTGTTCGAAATATTATTACATTTCAAAAATGGTTTTTGTAGGGACAGAGTTAACATGTTATTTTTCGTGTTTACTCCTACTACCCGGAGGGGGGAGTACTTGTTAGTAAATATGTTAGTAAGGAAATTGGAGTTCATCGACACGCAAAATATTTTAATCTGTTAGTAAAAATGTTAGCAAAAACGGACCTGTTAGTAAGTATGTAAGTAAATCGGAAAAATCGATGAATTTTGTTAAGAGCCACAAATATCTAACAGATTAACTA
>JABMIG010000165.1:301339-314576 GCA_013187285.1 Cyclotella cryptica | reverse complement strand
TCTTTTTGTAATGGTGAAATGTTATTGTCGCCTGACCGTGCAGCACGAAGGATCTGGACGAATATATTGGATTTTTCATCAATGCATGTGAACCTCGGTGACGAGATGTATCTTGCATTGACTGGACAAGCCATGGGATGTGCATTTCTTTGCGCAGGGCCTTGGGCCATGCATTCAATAGGCTCTTGAAGCAAGAGTGTGGGAGCGACATGACAAGGAATCATCGAGGACAAGCACTTGGTGCCTTCCTCAAGGGTACTCCATGACTGTGGCTGAAAATCTTCCTGAGGTCAGCATTGGAAAAAACGGTGAAAAGGTTTGTTGGAAAACACTAAGTAATAGGTAAAATAAATTTGTGGATCGGTTGGTCACTCACTTGTGTCGAATACATGACTTCGACAAATACATTTATATCCTTGAATCTCAAAGCTCGGTTGGCTGAGTAAGACGTGTTGTCGAGAGCGGGTGCTAAAAATTATGAGCCGTATGGGAAGAAAATAGAGGAATGGACATGTCCTGAACGATCGTCGAAATATGTCATTTGGCATGTCGATGTTATTTAGGCGTTCATGGCATGTAGGGGAACGAAATGAAAAGGTGAATCCTTTGCAAATTTATACGATACATTATGTGTCAGGCATGCACATAGAGGGAAGGGCCGGATAAACATGTGTTGGACGTTCGTCGAAATATGTTAGTTGACATATCTTTGATGTCATAGTCATATCCCACTTTTTAACACATCGAGAAGGGGAAAGAAATGAAAGGGTTGCGCTTTGACATGCGTCGGACGTGCGTCGAAATATGTATTTTGGAATGTCAACACTTTAGCTAAACGTGTTGTCGTGTGCCACATTAACCTGTGAATGGCCATGAACTAGATATAAAAAGAGGGTTCCACGTGTGTTGCACATGTGTAAAATATGTGGTGACTGACTGGCGGTGACTACATAACTTTGGTAGATAAATTTAAACCATAATACTCAAAGCTCGGTTGGCAGAGTTAGACGTGTTGTGGTAGACGTGTTGTCGCGAGCAGGTAATAAAGATTATGAGCCTCATAACACGTATCGATCGAAAGTGTATGGGAAGAAAAGAGAGGGTACTGTTCGATCGGCGAAATATGTCCTATGATGTCCTTTCCAATTTTATACGCTACATTAAATGTCAGGCATGATTGGGAGTGAAGGTGAAGGTTAAAAATGTGTCGGACGTGCGTCGAATTATGTCATTTGGCATATCTTCTATGTCATATCCCACTTTATAACGCATCGAGGAAGGGGGATGAAATACAGGGATTCATTTTTTGTCCCACCACAATCGTAGGATGTCTTTCCCAATTTTGTAATCGACATTATGTGTCACGCATGCATGGGTGGGAAGGGGGAGGTGTGCAGGGGGTTTCGACATGTGTAGGACGTGCGTCGAAATATGTCATTTGGCATATCTTTGATGTCATGCCCCACTTTATATGCCATATTTCACATTTATTATGGGCTACCGATCTCATGTCTAGTAGTGGGTATCACTTTATGTGGACAAAGTTGACAATATATCGGTGAAGCACAATTTGCAGAGAACACTATCTTCATCTTTCATCTTTAACTTGCCCGTCTTCTGCAGCTCATGCAAATCGTCCAAGCCGCACCCACATTCATTGTGAAGGAATTTTTCACAGCAACCACACCTGAGTACAGAAAACAGAGAATCCGACGGAAAAGACTTGGATTCTCCTTGATCTGTTAGATGAATGCACTTTGGGCCAGCACAACAGTGAGTCAAGGAATCAAGCATGCCTTTATAACATCCTGAGCACAACCCATCTGGTTTGAACCTCTCATAAAGGGTGTGGCATTCCTGTTGCTGATAGCAACCAAGGTGGTATGCCTTGTCATGACACACTGTACATTCTTTGATCGGGGAGGCATTGCCCTGACAGTAAGAACAAACTAGTTCAGTGTTGGAGCGGAATAGCTTGTCATCATTTGTTATATCAGACATCTGAGATAGTGAACCGTCATCACGTGTTCGATCTTTGTATGAAGATTGATTAGGCATTTTGTTTTCATCCAAGTATCCTAAAAGTGGTTTGGACGATGTGGACGTGTTTCGCCTGGCGAAGGATTTATCCCAGAAGATTTGGACATCATGAACAGGCTTGAAGGCACCAGAATCCTTCATCGTTTGGAAGTCACTTAAATGACTACCATTCCCATCATAGCTGTCACTGTCACTGTGGATTATCCTCCTCTTCTTTGGTGGCGGCAATGTGTTTTCCTCCCCTTTCATCGATCTTTTCTTTCCCTTCTTCTTCTTTTGTTTGGCTAAAACCACAAGACCAGGAATTTCTCCCTCTACTGATTCAACCCAATTGGAACATTGCTGGCAGTATCCGCGAAGGGTTCGCTTTACTGATTTGTCGAAGTTGGTTGCCTTGTTGTTTTGGCAAACTACACATACCTTTGACTGCTGCAAAGACCTCAGTAGGTTTCGAAAGGACTTGTCCAAAGTTTTCCATCTTGTAATGTAATTCCTATCTGCGTATTTCAGAAGAGATGAAGGCAACTCTCCCTCCTGCAACTTCTGAACTGTACAAAGCATTTGATGGAATATCAGCCAGTCCACTTTACAAACTGATGTATATTTGCCCCTGTTCGTTGGTATCAGAGGGAATATATTGTAAGGATAACACACCTTGTTTGGCTTGTCGCAGAAAGTTCCTCCCGACTTTGTCTCCAGGAAGTAACAGGAGCTTTCATCGGAGTCATTCTCATTTGCACTGGATCCCTCCCCTTCATCTGATCCCTCTCTTCAACCCCTTCATTCTCCTGTCGATTAGAGTCACTGGTGTTCCCGACGGTACTCCCTACTTCATCTGATTCATTGGTGTGGTCAACCACTCCCTCTTCTTCCTCTACTTCATCAGATTCATTGGTGCCAACGCCACACTCTGCTTCCTCTTCTTCACCAGATTCATCGATGCCAACGCCACTTTCTTCTTCTTCTACTTCATCAGATTCATCGGTGCCAACGCCACGCTCTTCTTCCTCTACTTCACCGGATTCATTTGTGCCAACGCCACGCTCTTCTTCCTCTACTTCACCGGGTTCATTGGTGCCAACACTTCCCTCTTCCTCTACTTTATCAGATTCAGAGAGAGGGGCATCCCCTCCAACTTCTTCCTCTGCATTGTTAGGTAGCACCACAGCCCCACCACCTAGCAAACCGGTAAATGCCCCAATTTTGATTTGAATCTGGGCAGTTGCACTGTCCGCATAATTGTTGTTGCTGTCGTTGTTGAGAGTACGATTGCCCACTCCACTCACATCAGGTAGAACCAGAGACTGGCGATCCTTAGGCCTTCGTAGGACAGGACATGAAATGGCTAGAACCTCCGTGACATACTTCCAATTCTTAGCTTTCTCATTGAAATCTTTCCAGATCGAGACATGGTTTTCGCTTTTGCCAAACTCAGAAATGTGGCACGTGATTAGACCATGTGGAAAATTGAAAGACTCAGGGCTGTAACGAACTAGGTTGAATAAGTGTAACCCGTCCCGCCCCCTGGGATCTATGGTTGTAGCCCCACCGACAGTGAGGTGACTGATGCAATCTGAGAATACCTTTCTGTTCGTGCCCCCTCCCTGATACAGTGTCATTGCATACTCTGTTGCCGTGATTTGGTTTCTGAGAAGCTTACGTTCCGCCTCCCAATGGGACATTAGCCACTCTTTGAAAACAGTTTGAGCCCTGCTGTCAGGTTTATGCAAGGTCATCTGATGGGAAAACACTAAGATAGAATACAGTGACATGTTGCCGAAGGGGATAGCACAGCTGCACCCGTACAATTTTGTTTCTTGGCATTGGCACTGTTTCAAATTGGCCTTCTCCTTCAGATCATTGCAGAGGTCTCTTTCTGCGGGAGTGAGCACAGGTGATATCCCTCGATGCAACATCCAAGATATACCCTCTTCCACCCCCCTTGGAAGGAGTGTAAGGAAAATCAGGTCATCATCAAGTTCCTGGATGGGATGGGCAAACTTCTTCTTCTGGAAAATGACCTTTTTCCATATAAGCTTACTTTTGAAGACACTTTGTCTGATAAGGAAAAAAGCGGAACGAAGGTATGCCCTAATAGAATCATTTGTTGGAAGGCCAGTTTGTTCGACCTGTGGCACGTCAGAACCGGAACCCTGGAAGAAGTAGCTAAGCAACCTGTCGCATTCTTTCGACACTCTGGAACAGAAAAGGAGAAATACGAAGATTACTTCATCTTGGGTGAGTTTACAGCCATCGTCCAAATCTCTCTTGAATAGAGACTCCTTTTTTCATGAGAGAAAGGATTTGCGTTCTCCTGAAAAATTGTCAAGATGTCCTCCAATCCATTCATAGTGAAAGGGAAGGGCCTTATCCCCTCCACCCATGCCCGAAAGTATTCTTCACTTTACTTGAAATATTCCCCTTGCAATTAGCTTAGGATCCCGGAAACGTTCCACATTGATGTTGCCTTCGTTTTTGCTACTTGAAGGAGATGTGTTGGAATCGACGTGCACATAATAGCTTGACAAATGACCTTGACATAAGTATGTTCGATGATGCCGCCAACAACAAGTCCCGCCACACTGATATCTTTCGATTTCCCAGTGGCATTCTGGTGCTCCTTCAGTTCAGCTAGCCTGCTTTCACACTCGCGTCCCTCTATGCCCACTCGATGCAACAAACCTCTCACAATATCCACATCAAGTATGCGCTGCTTGCTGTTCTTGTCCTGACTTCGTGTAGATGTTGTTGGATAGGGCAGAGTGCAGGATCTCGTTGTCCCAAATGTACGATGTCCTTTGTTCTATTACATGAAGATTTCTGTAAACCAAAGAATAAAAATCGAGGAGGTTGTGTGGTTGGCCACTATTCTGAGCCCTCTGGCTTTCTAATGATAGATTAATGAAATGTGTGAAAAGCTCTTCATTCAGCCTTGTGGGAATGTACACTGTGACCTTCCTCTCAAATTTTGCAAATGATTTTGAATCGCTGCAGTGAGGCATTCTGTCAAAGTAGTTGTCGACCAACTTGTGGCTGTCAGGGAGCTTCTTGAAGGGTTGAATCCACACACTGCATTGTTGACACAAGTCAATCGATGAATGCTATCTGCCACATGCAATCCTATGCCATAGATTCTTGAGAAGTTTAATTGAATGAACCGCGAAGAAACTTCCTGTCTTTCTCTGCCAGCTTCGATTCTAGGCGGTCTACTCCCCATAGTTCTGAATTCCTGTTCAAGAATGGCTGGATGAAATTCTTGATGAAGGCTGTGAGGGTATCATACTTGTTATCGAGTGGTGCGCACTGCAAAAGAGCACTGAAGAATGCCCTGACAAGATTTGACTTAGTCATACTTTTGTAAGTGTCGTTCCCAGGATCAAGCTTTTCTAGTGCGTGTACCAAAATCTCTTCTGTGAGGGGGACAGCAACAGAAGTGCCAGATTCGCTCAATACGAAGTTGTTCGGGAAGTTGACAAAAGGAAAGAATATTCTTCATTGAGGCACTGGTCGCCTGCTGGTCGAAATTTTAATCCAGTCAAGCTTAGCAGGAAATTTCCATCGAAAACTGACGTTACATTGTTACTGCGGCGATCTTTCAACAGCTTCATGAACAAGTTGTCTTCTGGATTCAGGCAGGTAAGCCGTGACATGTATATGTATCGTGCGTTCATGGGGCATGCTCGACTATCAATGAACAAGTCATCCTCCCGTGCTCCCACCAAATTTGAAACCATTAACATTGTCAAGATGATGGGGTTCATTTTGAAGTCAACCTTTTCAACACTGCCCTTGACAGTACTTTCTTGGACCTTTGGAGCAACAGATGCGGATATTGCAGTAAGAGATCCCTCGGTCTGATGCATATCACGTTGGCCAAGATTTTGAGCAACATCCACCTCAGAGATAGTGTCATGTCGCAATGCGCAATGCACACCTTCCTGCTGATTCTGAACAACAAAATCAACCTGAAATTCATTCCCAGCTTCATCATCCTTGTCACCCCCTGTAGCCCCGGGCTCGCCATGATTGGTGGCGTTAAGACTCTTCCGGGCATCTCCCCGATTCTGAAGAACACTTCCATCATGAATTGTGTTTTCATTGTGGCCCAAGCGTTCAACATTTCGGAGTGGGGTAGTGTATTCTTGAGAGTGAAAGGAAGCATATTTATTGGGATCTTCCCCATGGGGACAGATTTTGTCCGTGCCATAAGAAATGATGAGGATATCAAATACTCTTTTGTTGTAACGGATCAAAATTTACGTTCCCTGGTCAGTCATGGCGAGACATCATTCGGTCTGAGATTGATTACTGATATTCTAAGAGGAGTGAACAATTTATGGCTTAAAAATTATGGGAAGGTGAGATTAATAATAACTTTAGATTAATTGATTCGATGTCCATTGGAAAGACTTTCGAAAGAAATCTGTAAGAGGAGCAATGTCAATTGATTGGCAGGGCGTCGAAAAATGTCATTTGGGAAGTCAACTAGGTAAGACGTAAGGCCATGAGTGCAAAATGCGGACAGGAACCTTACTGTCCGGAAAAGAGGACTCATGTGATTTCGAATATGCTAACCTGCTATGCCATGTCAATTGGATGGGCGTCGAAAAATGTCGTTTGGGAAGTCTACTAGGTATGATACTAGGCCATTTCATTAGAACGGGCGTCGAAAAATGTCATTTGGGAGGTCAACTAGGTATGACATAAAGTGAAAATGCGGAATAAGACCTGCCTGTCCGAAAAAGTGGACTCATGTGATTTCGAATATGCTAACTTGCTACGCCATGTCAATTGGACGGGCGTCTGGGAAGTCAACAAGGTATGATACTAGGCCATGTCATTTGAACGGGCGTCGAAAAATGTCATTTGAGAAGTCAACTAAGTAAGGCGTAAGGCCATCGGACAGGAACCTGACTGTCCGTAAAGAGGACTCATGTGATGTCGAATAGGCTAACCTGCTACGCCATGTCAATTGGACGGGCGTCAAAAAATGTCATTTGGGAAATCAACTAGGTATGATACTAGGCCATTTCATTAGAACGGGCGTCGAAAAATGTCATTTGGGAGGCCAAGTAGGTATGACATAAAGAGAAAATGCGGAAAGGAACCTGACTGTCGAAAAAGTGGACTCATGTGATTTCGAATATGCTAACCTGCTAGGCCATGTCAATGGGACGGGCGTATGGGAAGTCAACAAGGTATGATGCTAGGCCATGTCATTCGAACGGGCGTCGAAAAATGTCATTTGGGAAGTCAACTATGTAAGGCGTAAGGGCATGAGTGCAAAATGCGGACAGGAACATGACTGTCCGTAAAGAGGACTCATGTGATTTCGAATATGCTAACCTGCTACGCCATGTCAATTGGACGGGCGTCGAAAAATGTCATTTGGGAAGTCAACTAGGTATGTCGATGGGCCATGTCATTTGAACGGGCGCCAAAAATGTCATTTGGGAAGTCAACTAGGTAAGACGTAAGGCCATGAGTGCAAAATGCGAACAGGAACATGACTGTCCGTAAAAGAGGACACATGTGATTTCGAATATGCTAACCAGCTATGCCATGTCATTAAAACGGGCATCAAAAATGTCATTTGGGAAGTCAACTAGGTAAGACGTAAGGCCATGAGTGCAAAATGCGGACAGGAACACGACTGTCCGTAAAAGAGAACACATGTGATTTCGAATATGCTAACCACCTATGCCAAGTCATTTGGACGGGCGTCGAAAAATGTCATTTGGGAAGTCAACTAGGTATGATGTAACGCCATGAGTGCAACAATGCCATCAGGAACCTGTCTGTCCGTAAAGAGGACACATTTGAATTTTGTCCACCTCAAAATATGTTCTTTGCATTGGTTTCGCTTTTCGGTTCTCTATCGGTCTGAGATTGATTAATGATATTCTAAGACGAGTGAACAATTCATGGCTGAAAAATTATGGGAAGGTTAGATTAATAACAACATTAGATGCATCAATTTGATGTCAATTGGAAAGTGAATCGAAAGAAATATGTGAAAGAAGCAATGTTAAGTGTGTGGTATCAACGATCTCCTTGAGGAAAGGTCGATTGCACGGGCGACAAAAAATATTATTTGGGAAGTCAAATAGGTATGATGTTAGGCTTAACGCCAATTGGACGGGCGTCGAAAAATGTCTTTTGATAAGTCAACTAGGTATGATGTAAGGCCATCACGGTGTTTTGGATAACTATGGGCACATGTATGGCACACATCAAATAATAGTAGCACGTGCGTCGAAATAAGTGATTTGAAAATGTCATTTGGACGTCAGTTGGGAATTTGTCTAAGCGAAGTTAAAAGATACTGATATCCAGGGCAATCCCTTTTCCTTAAAAATCAGGAAAATTTGGTGCATAGTATACTAGCGTCGAAATATGTTGTTTGAATAAGGTCGATTTGGCGGGCGCCGAAATATGTCGTTTTGTGATTTGTCCAACCATAGTTAAGAGGCTAATGAAATCCAGCGACTTTCTTTTTGCCTAACCTGGTCAGGCATGACCAGACATAATTCTGTCTGAGATAAATAATTAATTATATTGTAAGACGAGTGAACAATTTATGGCTGAAAAAATATGGGAAGGTGAGATTTATAACAACATTATATGCATTGCTTCGATGTTAATTGGAAACAGTTTGAAAGAAATCTGTAAACGGTGCAATGTCAATTCTTTTGTATCAAAGATCTTGTTGAGAAGATGTCAATTGGACGGGCGACAAAAAATGTCATTTGGGAAGTCAACTATGTATGATGTTAGGTTAGGGAATCAGGTGCAAAATAAACCTGCTTCCAAATATGTCATTTGAAAAAGTTTTATTGAATGGGCGCCGAAATATGTCGTTTGGTTATTTGTACAAGTTGGTTGGCTTGCGAGAAGATATGTTGTCAATCCCAATTATTTCGTGATTGGTTGGAATCAACAATTAACAAGGATAAATTCTGAGGTGGCTGGGGTGCAAAGTGGATGGGCGTCGATATGTGTTATTTGTCGAATTGTTCAGAAGGGGATTGTATGTAGGAATCAGTATTATTTTTGTCGATACTAATGGGTACATACCGCTTCACTGTATGTGGAACTCATACCTGAAAAATGGTACTTTGAAGTACTCCTGGGAACAGACATACTAACCCTAACCCCAGCCAAACCCACCCCACCAAACATGCTTGACAGGTGTCTGTTCTTGTCGAAAAACTGCTCTTGCGTGAACTTTTCAATGTGTGGCAATGCCTCCACGACCACTGTCACATCCCATGGACGCCGTACCACTTGTTTCGTGACATGATTTCCTTTTATTAATTGATCGTCCGGATAGTCATGCACCAGACCTTTCTCGTCAACGCACCACGCATGGAAATCTGTTATCATTTTGGGGTCAAATTTGTTACGAGGGGCCCAGCCACCACCAGGAATAAGACTGTCCAGCATAATGCGATTAATGGCATTGCGATTTGATGCGATAAGATCTTGGCCAAACACATCAGCTAAAGCATCGCGCAAATCACCAACTATGGCAGAGAATTCATCACTTCCAGACAGGTTGCCAACATCACTTGATAAGGCAGTGTGTGACACCGCCTCCTGTGTGCCCTCATCCGTGTTTTGCTGACGCTTCTTCTTCGACTTCTTCCCCATGATTACTCTGAAATCACTGGCAGGGGGATATAGTTTGTTGTTTTCGCAAATATTGAGTTTTGTGCAAATAATTGCACTTTGTTGGAAGTTGGAAATAAAATTTATGAGACCAAGCTTGGTGATGCTAAACGCTTATTTGACTGCACAACAATGATTAAAATTGGAATTTATGACATCAACCTTTGTAATGTTTCAACTGTTAGAAATAGTCACTAGATGTGTGGGGTATATATACGGCAATGCTTTCCTTCTCTCTTTTTTGATTCAACGAGGTCTTTAATTGGTCCCTCTTCGAAATACTCTGTGTCACTACAAAAAATGAAAATTTTCCTCTTTTCTTTCGGTGACAATCTCTTATAGAGATCATTCACTAAGACATGTGTACTTTCCCTTTTCAGCCTTTCCCTGACTTCATCCTCATAGTTGGAAACAATCCAAAATAGCCACTGGTTGGCGTCTGGTTCCTGGTTTTCCCTGTGAAACCAGTACTGAAATGGTGTTTGGATATCTATGATTTGTAAGAGTCTTTCAGGGGTGTATATTTGCGCTACCTTTTTCCATAGTGAGTCGTCGTCCTCATCCTCACCCTCCAAGAAAACATCCCACTTGGCTTCTGTTTGCATTTCCAGTGACATTGGATGGTATTCCGCAGGCGGACCGGGAAAACCCTCCATGACAGCCATGGATTCAACACTTACTCCATGCATGTAGTGAACTGGATCGGTGTAATACTGTTTGGAAAAGCTAAAATAGCAGCGGGGGTGGGAGTTAGAAAGGTTGACAACGCCAGAATTCCCCAAACCGACATCATCGCCATAGTATTCTTCTTCGCTGACTTCAATGGGGATCGCTCTCCTACGATGTCGGGATAGATTGAGGTAGTAACTGTTCACAAAGACACATTGGCCTGCTTGGTTCACAGAAGGGTCTCGTCTGGCATTTGCTATAGCAGTAAAAAATTCATGCATGACCGAATGGTATTCGTCAGGACTGACATCACCTATATCATGACGTTCTGTCACAGTTTGGAAGGCTCTTGTCATCTGTCTTTGCAAGATGACAGGAGGACGAATAATTTCGTCAAAAAGAGATGATGAAACAATGCTGGGTACTTTTGTAATGTCTGGGTGGGTAATCGATAGTTTCTTGTTTATCACCGATTTCATTACGTTATGACCGCTAACTTCATCCTTGTCATACGTAAGTTGAAGAATAGCTTCAGGGGGGGCCTCTATGCCTTCTCCCGAGAAAAAATCGATAAGGGACATCCTACTGTATGCCTTTAAAATGTCAATGTGTCTTCTCATGATGTAGACACAGTCCTCTGGGGTGGGGGACGTAGGCAATGCTGCATCAATGGGCATATTGATCAAAGGTGACGTGGTGTCTGCCTGCAGGTTAAGTGCGATGACACAGTTTGGTGTTAAGAGGCCTGAGAGAGTTGTCGGCCTAATGATGGGGAAACACACCAAGACCTACTCAGGAAACGTTTCGAAACAAGGTTAGCAAGGACAGAGATTGCGCTCAGAAAACGAAAGATAGTGGGGTGGTGACAATTTGATTAATAAATTATGACCACTCTTCTTTTAGAAAGGACCGCGAACGGAGTGGCCCAGTTTGGGGGGGCGCACCATTTTTGATAAATGGCGAACTGTCAACACTCCAAGATAAGAACTTGGCTGTATAAGTTAGTTCACCGTTTCAAGTGGGAAGTAGTTTTCCAAGACATCATAGTGTGCAGGAGAGGTTTGAAAGAGTATTCCAATTTCACTCTCTGCATTTCTTATCGTGTGAGTACGTAAATCATTCGCGGCAAAATAAACCTTGCCCTCTCTTTGCACTCTTTGAAAGACAATTATCGAGGTATTCAGCATTTGGGAGAGACATGATATCTCGACAGCCCCACCGTAGATCTTTGTCCCCTGGCAGAGATTCCTTACGTACGTGTTGAAGCAAGGTTTCCCTGTTTCACCTAAGGCATGTCTCGTAATGTCGGTGTCTGATAGAATGGCTTCCTCCAGGGTCAATTCAACATCTCCCACTTTCTCTTTTGCGTGATTGGTCATGTACAGTGACAGTTGGTGACGCAGGCCCAGTGCCTCATCGACTGTGGACGCCTTCTTGGTCCTCGCATAAACGATCGAGTGAAATAAGCAGTGTCCGTCCCCGGGTTGTGGAACTATGTTGCCCGAATACAAAATGTCGTTTCCTGTAGGAGTGGGGATCGGCACGCCCTGGTGTAGCTTTCTCCTTTTTTCACGTGGTGTTGAGGACAAGCCTGTGTGAATCCGCACGTCAAATTGGTTGTTGATTTGATTGATGAGCTTCGTATGTACTAGTATACGCAGGTATACCATGGGATTGGACGATTGGGGCTTTTGCACCGTAATAACAGGCCTGCAACTGGAAATTAGTTCCACCAGAGACTGCATTGAGACTGTCTGGGTATCAATCGATCCTGTTGAGATGATCAAATCAAATTTCTCTATTGCTGGTTTAAGGGCCACAGGCATAACAACGTATTTCAGATTGGTAGAGTTGGCGCAATTGGGATGTGCCGACATTAGGGCGTTATTACAGGCTAGCCCGGTGGTGAGGTGTAAACTACGAAGCGTTGTCCAGACGTGGTCTCCAACGTGACTGTCTGCGCATTCCCAAAAATATTTTCTCATCTGCATACTCAACAGGAATTCACGACATAGATGATGACATTCACGTGAAAGAAAAGAACTAATCCAGAGTGATAAAAGGGAATCGACTTTCTCGATATCTTTTGAGACGTTGTCAAGATCTCCTGTCCTCGAGGATAGGGTCGTTGTATTTTCTTGGGCTGTTACTTCCTGGCATATTAATTTGTGGATCGATTTGTGGTCTTCGAAGAATTTCCTGTTCTGTTTTACTAGTGTTTGCAAAAGTTTGATTCTTTCCAACTTCCAATCGCGAAGGAATTCATCCAGAGATGAAATGTTGTCTCCACGGAAAGATGAGATATATTCTTTTGACTCAATCAAGAAAGGGCTAGAGTGCTTTATCGGGAATTCTTCTTTGCGCCGCTGAAACATAGGTGATATTGTGTCGAGGATCGTTAGTGGGGACGGATCGGCTCGTGGCTCTGAAGTGTTAGTCATTGAAAATTTTCGCGCGGTGGAGTAACTAGCAGACTTCATGAAACCCTGTCTGTAAGATCAATATGGTGCTGTGAAGACTATAAGAACAATAGCGGTGCTGCGAAGACTAATTCGATCGGGCGTCGAAATATGTCTTTAGATTGGAAAAGTGATCAACACCGACAGCGCGTTAAAATTGGCGCTCTGGTTTGGGGTGGAATGGAAGTCGTGTTGTATAAAGATAGTAAATATGTGTTGTAGTGGGGAACTAGCGTACTGGAAACGCGGACTATCGAAAAGTCTTCATTCTGGTATTGAAAACATGTGGGTAATCGTGTGAAGAAATGTTGGTCATGATGTAATAGACGTCATGTGACGATAATGATGAACGAACGATTTGTCTGAAAATAGTCTTCTTGCGGTTGTAATATGGGGGG
>JABMIG010000165.1:283495-301329 GCA_013187285.1 Cyclotella cryptica | reverse complement strand
AAATGGATCACTCGAAAACTTTGTCGAAAAAAATGAATGAGTATCTGCTTTTTGATCGGTCGTCGAAATATGTCACTTGGGCATTTGTACCATCTTATGACAAGAGAATCTGAACTTGTCATCCGCAAGACAGGGTGGTGTACCTGAAATGTAAGAATATTTGAACGGGCATAGAAAAATTTCGTTTCGTGGAGAAGCGCAACCTGTCACATGGGATGTTTCATCAATGGTTTCCTTTCCATGACAGCTGGCATCTGTATCTAAACATGTTGGTCGGTTGTAGATTCTCATGGCAGATTTGACTGAGCATCTGAACGTGTGGTTCACTCGACAGAGGGGTATACTTCAAGTTTTAGTTTTTATTGAACTGGCGTCGAAAAATGCCATTCTGTCGAGAAGCGCGATCTATCAGTAGTAGTATTTCATTTGACCTTCTGAAACATGTGGTACACTCGACGGTGGGGTACACATCAATTTTGAGAAATTTTGAACGGGCGTCGAAAAATGTCGTTTGGTCATGAAGCGCGATATGTCGCCAGGATAATTTCATCGCTGGTTTCCGGATCGTGAAAGTTTGCGAGTATGTCACTCGAAAGGGCGTCGAAATTTATCCCTTAGCGGGATTAATCAGTCTTAACAGAAGACGACTAATTGGGCTTAATGGAGGGATATAGGGTTGCTCAACCGAGGGATATAGGGTTGCTGACACATTGGAACGTGTCACGTGCAACTAAATGACTGTAGTTTTGTAGATGACGACAGTTCACTGATGAATCGAAATGGATCACTCGAGAACTTTATCGAAAAGAAAAAATGAGTGAGTATCCGCTTTTTGATCGGTCGTCGAAATATGTCACTTGGGCAGTTGTACCCTCGTATGACAAGAGCATCTGAACTTGTCATCCGCGAGACAGGGGGGGTGTGCCTCAAATGTTAGAATTTTTGAACGGGCGTCGAAAAATGTCGTTTGGTGGAGAAGCGCGATCTGTCACATGGGATATTTCACCAATGGATTCCTTTTCATGACAGTTGGCATCTGTGACTAAACGTGTTGGTCGGTTGTAGCTTCTTATGGCCGTTTTGACTGAGCATCTGAACGTGTGGTTCACTCGACAGACGGGTATACTTCAGGTTTCGGTTTTATTGAACTGGCGTCGAAAAATGCAATTCTGTCGAGAAGCACGATCTATCAGTAGTAGTATTTCATGTGACTTTCTGAAACATGTGGTACACTCGACGGTGGGGTACACATCAATCTTGAGAAATTTTGAACGGGCGTCGAAAAATGTCGTTTGGTAATGAAGCGCGATATGTCACCGGGAAAATTTCATCGCTGGTTTCCGGATCGTGAAAGTTTGCAAGTATGTCGTCACTCGAAAGGGCGTCGAAATTTATCCCTTAGCGGGATTGATCAGTCTTAACAGAAGACGACTAATTGGGCTTTATGGAGGGATATAGGGTTGCTCAACGGAGGGATATAGGGTTGCTCAACCGAGGGATATAGCACATGCAACTAAATGACTACATCGAGAAAAATGAATTTGAGATTTTTGATCGGGCGTCGAAATATGTCTCTTGATAATTTGTAGCTGCTTATGACAAATTTGATTGGGCAGCAGGGGCGAGCCATTCGGTGGACGATGGGGTATACAATCGAATTTAAGATTTTTTTAACGGGCGTAGAAAATGTCGTTCGGTCAAAATGGCGATGTATCACAAAGGGATATATGTCGAAGGATGTCAATCGAACCGTCATCGAAATGTGTCTCTTCATCTATCCTAACTAATCTGACCAATTTGGTTGTGCTAGATAGAGGGGTATACATCAATACAATGGATTGAAGTTCTTTTGATCGAGCGTCGAAATATGTCCGTTGGTCAGGTGTAACTTATTATGACCATTTTGAGTGGGCATCCAAATGGTGTCATTCAGTCGACAGAGGGAGATACATCAATCGGAATAGATTTGAATTCATTTTTTACGGGCGTCGAAATATGTCAGTTGGTCCAGGAAAGAGATTTGTCACAACGGTTATTGCGTCACTGGCATCCGAATAATGACAGTTCGCCAGGGCAGCAAAACGTTTCACTCGAACGGGCGTCGAAATATGTCCCTATATGCCGGGCTTCGTCTGTCGTTGCTGCAAGTATATACCCGCGCACCTAATATTTCTGGACTGAAAAGTTGGTTAACATGGCATTACGAACCAGAACTGTCATATTAGCTTGTATTCGTGATTCTGGGGGTATAAGACATGTCACCCCCATTATTGTGGAAGAACAGATTTCCGCTGGCATGAAAATGGACAGCTCTCTGGAGAAGATGTTCGCATATTTGCCCAAATCGACTATGGAGAAGCTAATGGAGATTATATCCTGTTTCGATGAATTCAAGAGACGAAGGGAGTTATCGATGCACTGGAATACTCTATTTACCTGTGACGTAAAATCTGAGCAACACAATGAATAATCTTGTGCCCTTGGGCTCGTCACAAAAGGTGATATGGTATTTGAATAAAATGTGCCTGCGATTCGCTCGAGTTGGTATGGCAAGGCCGGCAGTACGATGCCTACCAGAACACCCCAGTGGTTGGATGTCTGACTATTGTCATCCTCTAAGCGATCCTTGTCGGGAGGATGCAGAATGAACTTCAGTCGCTGGCTCGGTGGCCGCTGTGGTGTCATTGAAAAACAGTCCGTGTCGCAGTGATTATTGAGGGTTGTGGAGTAAGAAAGTTTGGGATGATGATGGTTGGGAAAGTGGGTTGGTCTTGTGGATACTGCAGAACGCATGGATATGGGTCCGTCCCTCGGCACAGCACTTTCGGTGCCCTCTCCTTTACAGCATTCAGACACCACCGCAGAAAAATAGTGCGCAGTGATAGTACCCTCTTCAGTAAGCTTGTGGACTCGATCAATCAAATTCTCTGGAAACTCAAAAGGATGTTCCAAGATCTTTGGGTTATTCGGGACTACACCACAAGAGATAGAGCAGAAAAAGGGCTGCCAGATGACACTTGCCTCGGGTAAGTTGGTGAATGGAGTTCAGTTCGCGCTCCAATAAAAAAGGTAGTAAGATTCGTTTCAAGGCCGACCACGTGAGTTTCCTTATCGAGGTTTTTGTTACTGGGATGTTTGTGGTTATGGATCTTGGAGCTGAGGCCATTTTTTCAGTGCTCTTGTCTGTCAAACCCGTAATGTCCCATTTTGACAATGGTTGAGTACAGTGGTTACTGGGAGTCTTGTATCGCTCGGGGGAGTGTGTCCTCTGGCACACCTTGAGATCGCCGACCTCCGTGTGGTCTGCTCTACCTGCTCTTGGCCCGTGAGGTTCCTTAGGATCACCTAAACTTTTATGACGCACCAACGGGTAGAGTCATGACAGGCGAATGGTTGTTTTTTCTTTGGCTTCTCGAGACCTGACACAGTTTCACTTGGACTTGTGGCCCTCTTCTTCGATGGTTTCCCTCTTGAGAGCAGCATTCTGGTTGGTCGCCTGTATGTGCAGGGAAATTTGCAAAAAAAAAAATTGACAAAAAAGAATATGGGCAGAAACTAAATTAGTGATACTTTATTAAGAAAATTTATGAACTATTCCAGCAACTGCCTCAACCAAATTGGAAGATCTTCCATAGATGTCAGGCAGTTGGTACATAGTTTTGACACCCATTCTTTTGTTTTCTCCGTTAGCATAGCTTCGGTTTGAACTCTATCCAGTCTTTTTGGATTTCTGCCACGAATTAAAATAATAAAGCCATACAGGATTTGAATGAAAGATGTTGACAAATCACTTTGGGACTGAAGAATGAGATTCGTTTGTCCATGCAATCTTGGAGTATTCCTGTCATAATATCTGTGACCTGATTGCATACAGTGTTATCATGTGGTGCGGATGACTGACTGAACACTACTGGGTAACTTCTGGTACACCTAACCTAACCTAACCTAACCTAACCTAACCTAACCTAACCTAACCTAACCTAACCTAACCTAACCTAACCTAACCTAACCTAACCTAACCTAACCTAACCTAACCTAACCTAACCTAACCTAACCTAACCTAACCTAACCTAACCTAACCTAACCTAACCTAACCTAACCTAACCTAACCTAACCTAACCTAACCTAACCTAACCTAACCTAACCTAACCTAACCTAACCTAACCTAACCTAACCTAACCTAACCTAACCTAACCTAACCTAACCTAACCTAACCTAACCTAACCTAACCTAACCTAACCTAACCTAACCTAACCTAACCTAACCTAACCTAACCTAACCTAACCTAACCTAACCTAACCTAACCTAACCCTAACCTAACCTAACCTAACCTAACCTAACCTAACCTAACCTAACCTAACCTAACCTAACCTAACCTAACCTAACCTAACCTAACCTAACCTAACCTAACCTAACCTGGCCTGGCCTGGCCTAACCTGGCCTGGCCTGGCCTGGCCTGGCCTGGCCCTAGCCTAACCTAGCCTGGCCTGGCCTGGCCTACTGCCTGGCCTGGCCTGGCCTGGCCTGGCCTGGCCTGGCCTGGCCTGTAGCCTGGCCTGGCCTGGCCTAACCAGGAAATTTGGTGCATGGTATACTGGCGTCGAAATATGTTGTTTGAATAAGGTCGTTTGGCGGGCGCCGAAATATGTCGTTTTGTGATTTGTCCAACCATAGTTAAGAGGCTAATGAAATCCAGCGACTTTCTTTTTGCCTAACCTGGTCAGGCATGACCAGACATAATTCTGTCTGAGATAAATAATTAATTATATTGTAAGGCGAGTGAACAATTTATGGCTGAAAAAATATGGGAAGGTGAGATTTATAACAACATTATATGCATTGCTTCGATGTTAATTGGAAACAGTTTGAAAGAAATCTGTAAAGCGGTGCAATGTCAATTCTTTTGTATCAAAGATCTTGTTGAGAAGATGTCAATTGGACGGGCGACAAAAAATGTCATTTGGGAAGTCAACTATGTATGATGTTAGGTTAGGGAATCAGGTGCAAAATAAACCTGCTTCCAAATATGTCATTTGAAAAAGTTTTATTGAATGGGCGCGAAATATGTCGTTTGGTTATTTGTACAAGTTGGTTGGCTTGCGAGAAGATATGTTGTCAATCCCAATTATTTCGTGATTGGTTGGAATCAACAATTAACAAGGATAAATTCTGAGGTGGCTGGGGTGCAAAGTGGATGGGCGTCGATATGTGTTATTTGTCGAATTGTTCAGAAGGGGGATTGTATGTAGGAATCAGTATTATTTTTGTCGATACTAATGACAAGTTGTCTTCTGGATTCAGGCAGGTAAGCCGTGACATGTATATGTATCGTGCGTTCATGGGGCATGCTCGACTATCAATGAACAAGTCATCCTCCCGTGCTCCCACCAAATTTGAAACCATTAACATTGTCAAGATGATGGGGTTCATTTTGAAGTCAACCTTTTCAACACTGCCCTTGACAGTACTTTCTTGGACCTTTGGAGCAACAGATGCGGATATTGCAGTACGAGATCCCTCGGTCTGATGCATATCACGTTGGCCAAGATTTTGAGCAACATCCACCTCAGAGATAGTGTCATGTCGCAATGCGCAATGCACACCTTCCTGCTGATTCTGAACAACAAAATCAACCTGAAATTCATTCCCAGCTTCATCATCCTTGTCACCCCCTGTAGCCCCGGGCTCGCCATGATTGGTGGCGTTAAGACTCTTCCGGGCATCTCCCCCCGGATTCTGAAGAACACTTCCATCATGAATTGTGTTTTCATTGTGGCCCAAGCGTTCAACATTTCGGAGTGGGGTAGTGTATTCTTGAGAGTGAAAGGAAGCATATTTATTGGGATCTTCCCCATGGGGGACAGATTTTGTCCGTGCCATAAGAAATGATGAGGATATCAAATACTCTTTTTGTTGTAACGGATCAAAATTTACGTTCCCTGGTCAGTCATGGCGAGACATCATTCGGTCTGAGATTGATTACTGATATTCTAAGAGGAGTGAACAATTTATGGCTTAAAAATTATGGGAAGGTGAGATTAATAATAACTTTAGATTAATTGATTCGATGTCCATTGGAAAGACTTTCGAAAGAAATCTGTAAGAGGAGCAATGTCAATTGATTGGCAGGGCGTCGAAAAATGTCATTTGGGAAGTCAACTAGGTAAGGCGTAAGGCCATGAGTGCAAAATGCGGACAGGAACCTTACTGTCCGGAAAAGAGGACTCATGTGATTTCGAATATGCTAACCTGCTATGCCATGTCAATTGGATGGGCGTCGAAAAATGTCGTTTGGGAAGTCTACTAGGTATGATACTAGGCCATTTCATTAGAGCGGGCGTCGAAAAATGTCATTTGGGAGGTCAACTAGGTATGACATAAAGTGAAAATGCGGAATAAGACCTGCCTGTCCGAAAAAGTGGACTCATGTGATTTCGAATATGCTAACTTGCTACGCCATGTCAATTGGACGGGCGTCTGGGAAGTCAACAAGGTATGATACTAGGCCATGTCATTTGAGCGGGCGTCGAAAAATGTCATTTGAGAAGTCAACTAAGTAAGGCGTAAGGCCATCGGACAGGAACCTGACTGTCCGTAAAGAGGACTCATGTGATGTCGAATAGGCTAACCTGCTACGCCATGTCAATTGGACGGGCGTCAAAAAATGTCATTTGGGAAATCAACTAGGTATGATACTAGGCCATTTCATTAGAGCGGGCGTCGAAAAATGTCATTTGGGAGGCCAAGTAGGTATGACATAAAGAGAAAATGCGGAAAGGAACCTGACTGTCGAAAAAGTGGACTCATGTGATTTCGAATATGCTAACCTGCTAGGCCATGTCAATGGGACGGGCGTATGGGAAGTCAACAAGGTATGATGCTAGGCCATGTCATTCGAGCGGGCGTCGAAAAATGTCATTTGGGAAGTCAACTATGTAAGGCGTAAGGGCATGAGTGCAAAATGCGGACAGGAACATGACTGTCCGTAAAGAGGACTCATGTGATTTCGAATATGCTAACCTGCTACGCCATGTCAATTGGACGGGCGTCGAAAAATGTCATTTGGGAAGTCAACTAGGTATGTCGATGGGCCATGTCATTTGAGCGGGCGTCAAAAAATGTCATTTGGGAAGTCAACTAGGTAAGGCGTAAGGCCATGAGTGCAAAATGCGAACAGGAACATGACTGTCCGTAAAGAGGACACATGTGATTTCGAATATGCTAACCAGCTATGCCATGTCATTAAAAGCGGGCATCAAAAAATGTCATTTGGGAAGTCAACTAGGTAAGGCGTAAGGCCATGAGTGCAAAATGCGGACAGGAACACGACTGTCCGTAAAGAGAACACATGTGATTTCGAATATGCTAACCACCTATGCCAAGTCATTTGGACGGGCGTCGAAAAATGTCATTTGGGAAGTCAACTAGGTATGATGTAACGCCATGAGTGCAACAATGCCATCAGGAACCTGTCTGTCCGTAAAGAGGACACATTTGAATTTTGTCCACCTCAAAATATGTTCTTTGCATTGGTTTCGCTTTTCGGTTCTCTATCGGTCTGAGATTGATTAATGATATTCTAAGGCAGTGAACAATTCATGGCTGAAAAATTATGGGAAGGTTAGATTAATAACAACATTAGATGCATCAATTTGATGTCAATTGGAAAGTGAATCGAAAGAAATATGTGAAAGAAGCAATGTTAAGTGTGTGGTATCAACGATCTCCTTGAGGAAAGGTCGATTGCACGGGCGACAAAAAATATTATTTGGGAAGTCAAATAGGTATGATGTTAGGCGACGCCAATTGGACGGGCGTCGAAAAATGTCTTTTGATAAGTCAACTAGGTATGATGTAAGGCCATCACGGTGTTTTGGATAACTATGGGCACATGTATGGCACACATCAAATAATAGTAGCACGTGCGTCGAAATAAGTGATTTGAAAATGTCATTTGGACGTCAGTTGGGAATTTGTCTAAGCGAGTTAAAAGATACTGATATCCAGGGCAATCCCTTTTCCTTAAAAATCAGGAAAATTTGGTGCATAGTATACTAGCGTCGAAATATGTTGTTTGAATAAGGTCGATTTGGCGGGCGCGAAATATGTCGTTTTGTGATTTGTCCAACCATAGTTAAGAGGCTAATGAAATCCAGCGACTTTCTTTTTGCCTAACCTGGTCAGGCATGACCAGACATAATTCTGTCTGAGATAAATAATTAATTATATTGTAAGGCAGTGAACAATTTATGGCTGAAAAAATATGGGAAGGTGAGATTTATAACAACATTATATGCATTGCTTCGATGTTAATTGGAAACAGTTTGAAAGAAATCTGTAAAGCGGTGCAATGTCAATTCTTTTGTATCAAAGATCTTGTTGAGAAGATGTCAATTGGACGGGCGACAAAAAATGTCATTTGGGAAGTCAACTATGTATGATGTTAGGTTAGGGAATCAGGTGCAAAATAAACCTGCTTCCAAATATGTCATTTGAAAAAGTTTTATTGAATGGGCGCGAAATATGTCGTTTGGTTATTTGTACAAGTTGGTTGGCTTGCGAGAAGATATGTTGTCAATCCCAATTATTTCGTGATTGGTTGGAATCAACAATTAACAAGGATAAATTCTGAGGTGGCTGGGGTGCAAAGTGGATGGGCGTCGATATGTGTTATTTGTCGAATTGTTCAGAAGGGGGATGTTTGGAAGGAATCATTATTTTTTTTGCCGAAATGAATGGACCCCCCCTCCTGGGACCCCCAAACCCCCCCCCCCCCCTTGGATGTGGGTGAGTGGTTTGGAAAGAGTGAAAACAAGTGAGTGTCCCATTTAGTGACTGCTGTTGGTATTGCGACAGACCATGTGCTCTTGTGGATCTGACTTCCAGCAACCAACAACTCTCCAGTTTTGTCGTTGAAAGCCTTGAGTATCTTGGAAGGGGTCTTTCTATCCACTTCCCTTGCTGTACGAATGGTACGACATATGTGACCAATGGAGTGGCATACTTGCATTTGACGAATTACTTCGTTGGCCCAGCTGTCAAAATTCTGATGTGTTCTGTTGTTGCGGGCCATGTCCTTTGACTTTCTGACATACATGCTACACATTGCGTGTCTGAGGAGTCTCAGCAGTGCATTTGCATGTTTTGAAATCTCATTGTGATTTCTTAGTGAGATCCCTCTGTTGTGATTCATTTTTGCAGTTGTCCCAGCAAGGTATTTGTAGATCAAGGTTGGTCCGTTTGGAATCTGTGGCTCCTCTAGTAGCATTTCCATCAGCAAACCAAAGATGACGTTGGTGTTGACCAGTTTGGATGCTGCCAGATCTGTCACTAACTGGGGATCTTGTGCAGCATCATTCTCTTGAGTCATGTTGTATACAGTTCGTACCTTGCTCAAATATGGTTCCAGGGTTGGCCATTTGATGGCGAATGAAAAATTGATTAGCGATGAAAATTGTGATAGGATGGTGTCAACATTCTCTGACCACACAAAAGTGGAGCCTTTCAATAGGTCTTTGTCTGTCTCGTATACGAGTTGCCAATCAGATACATTGCACTGCGATGGTGAACAGGAACGGCTCGCACATCCATGTTGGCAGCATCTGATTGTAGCCACTTCTTTCCTGATAGGAGGATTAGTTCCACACTGGGATCATTGTGTTTTGATGTCATCATTGAGATGTACTCGTGGAGATTCCTCTTGAATAAGCCAGGGACACCTTGTGTCATGATGTGTATGTATGAAGTGAGGTACTCATGTGCATTTTGTGCAGCTTCTTCAGAACCAAAGCAGTCCATCAACTCGGCGTGGGCGAATGGTCTCATTGACACTGCATCATAGTTGGGTTGATTTGTTGAGAAAGTGGCTATGATGTCATCATCGCTAGGTAGGAATTTGGTTGGTGTGGTGGATGGATGGTTTATAGTTGTAATTGGACTGTTTTGTTGGGTGGTGGATGGAATGGTGTGGTCTTCTCGTGCTGTGTATCCGTCAGTTGTTGCATGACTAATGTGGGTAGAGGCTGGAGATAATGTGGGCGGACTGATGGAATTGCTGATGGGCAAGAGGAAAGTTTTGTTGGATATGGTTTCCAAAATTTCAGCAGGAACTAGGAATCCATATTCAAAGGTGTGAATGATCCCCCCATCTTTCCTGACATTTGAAATGGAACAAGTGTTCAAGTTGGACTGAACATGACGTGTGACATTGAATAGTTTTTTTCCAACAAAACCACAACGCGAACAGTAGGGTAATTTGAATGTTGTGGATACATGTTGGAAGTTGTCAAGGACAATCTGTTGGGTTTCTGTGGTATGATCTTTGTTTGGGGTGTAATAATTGACGATGGAAGTACGGAGTGATTTTTCCAGTTCTCTTGACCTGAATGATGAGAAATTACCTGTAAAACACTGGTTGGTTGTCAAATGTGCCTTGAGGCGGTTTCGGGATATGTCAAAGAGAGTATTTGTGCTGGCGATTTTTTGTTACATGCAGTGCATACTGGGCCTAGGAATGTCTGCTTAATGTGATGCTTAAAGTCGTTACTGTTTGAACTGTTGTTGTTGTTGAGACGGGCTGGGGACGTGAGTGAGATGTTTCGGGCTGCTGTCTGTACTTTTGGTGTTAGTTCTCTTGTATGGGTTGACGATTTTTATTTGTGAATGGCCGTCGTTGGACGCGGGGCGTTTGTTTTGACGAGGTGCGTCAGTGTCTGTTTGGGACGGATCGCCGCTTGGGATGTCTGGGTTCATGGCGCGGGATGATAGTTGGGCGAGCTGCTGTGTTTGTTGGACCTGTGCTGTGCTTTGAATGTGCTTGATTGAATGATTTATAATGTTTTTATTGACGAAAATAGGTGCGTGATGGCTAGTGTTGACGGCGAGTTTTGACGGTCTGTGGCAAAATAATGTGCTTATGGATGTGTGGTCAAGATGAGCCCCCATATATTTCTACATACTGGTCAAGATGAGCCGGTTGGTCAAGAAGAGCTAGTGTTTAGTACGTGATGTTGCGGTTTGTATGTATAATTTACTAGCTCTTCTTGACCGGGACGGCCACTTTCTATAGGTATGATGTAAGGCTATGAGTACAAAATGCCGTCAGGAACCTGACTGTCCGTAAAGAGGACACATGTGATTTCGAATATGCTAACTTGATATGCCATGTCAATTGGACGGGCGTCGAAAAATGTCATTTGGGAAGTCAACTAGGTATGATGTAACGCCATGAGTGCAAAAATGCCGTCAGGAACCTGACTGTCTGTAAAGAAGACAGATGTGATTTCAATTGTGACATTATAGGTTAAGGTTGAAATAGATCGGGACAACTTGTGCCGCATCAAAATATGTTTTTTGCATTGGTTTTGCTTTCAGTTCTCTATCGGTCTGAGATTGATTAATGATATTCTTAGACGAGTGAACAATTCATGGCTGAAAAATTATGGGAAGGTGAGATTAATAACAACATTAGATGCATCGATTCGATGTCAATTGGAAAGTGATTAGAAAGAAATCTGTTAACGAACCAATGTTAAGTGTTTGGTATCAAAGATCTCCTAGAGGAAAGGTCAATTGCACGGGCGATGAAAAATGTCATTTGGGAAGTTAACTAGGTATGATATTTGGCCATGTCAATTGGACAGGCGTAGAAAAATGTCATTTGGGAAGTCAACTAGGTATGATGTAAGGCCATCACGGTGCTTTGGATAATTATGGGTGCATGTATGGCACACATCAAATAATAGTAGCACGTGCGTCGAAATATGTGATTTGAAAATGTCATTTGGACTGGAGCCGAAATACGTCATTTGGGAACTTGTCTAAGCAAGGTAAAAGCTACTGATATCCAGGGCAATCCCTTTTCCTTAAAAATCAGGAAAATTTTAGGTGCATAGTATACCGTCGTCGAAATATGTCGTTTGAATAAGGTCGATTGGGCGGGCGCCGAAATATGTCATTTGGTGATTTGTCCAAATCATAGTTAAGAGGCTATTGAAATCGAGCGACATTCTTTTGCCTAACCTGGTCAGGCATGGCCAGACGTAAATTCTGTCTGAGATTAATTAATGATATTGTAAGACGAGTGAACAATTTATGGCTGAAAAATTATGTGAAGGTGAGATTAATAACAACATTAGATGCATTGCTTCAATGTTAATTGGAATGATTTTGAAAAAAATCTGTAAACGGAGCAATGTCAATTCTTTGGTATCAAAGATCTTGTAGAGAAGAGGTCAATTGGACGGGCATCAAAAAATGTCATTTGGGAAGTCAACTATGTATGATGTTAGGCCATGTCAATTGGACGGGCGTCGGAAAATGTCATTTGGGAAGTCAACTAGGTATGATGTAAGGCCATGAGTGCAAAATGCCGTCAGGAACATCACATGTGATTTCAAATATGACATTTTAGGTTTAGGTCGAAATAGATTGGGACACCTTGTCTGGTGTCAAAATATGTCCTTTGCATTGGTATCGTTGTCAGTTCTTTACATCCTTCTCCTTGTTTTTGGATAATTATGGACAGATGTATGCCACACATCACATAGTAGTAAAATGGGCGTCAAAATATGTGATTTGAAAATGGTCATTTGGACGGGAGCTGAGATTCATGATTTGGGAATTTGTCTAAGTGTAGGTTAATTTTTGAGGTGAAAAGTAAGTTATGAGGTGAAATCATGTAAAATGGATGTCATACCACATAGACATGACGCGGCTTCTATGACTTTATGTTACAACAGTTTTGTCATGAGTTGCATTTGCTTATATGGTCAGCTAAACCTTGGAGGAGCACTTCATGCAACTGACATATCTGATGTGTCCATTTCTGTGGGGAGCTCCCTTCAGCACCTTCTTTGCTTCATCTTGTTGAACTGTTTCAGGAGAATATCAGAGTCACTTGGGAGACCACATTCTTACAATGAAACCAGAGAAGTACAGCTCTCAGCTCCTGATCAGGGTCGGCGCCAGCAAAGGGTAGGTCACCAGGTGAAGCAGTACTTTCCAGATTTGAAGAATACAAGTAGGACTCTTGTTTACAACCATTACTCATTCATTATTCTTCCTAGCAAACAAAAAAGTCAACAATTCTGAGGTGAAAAGTTAGTTATGAGATGAAATAATGTAAAATGGATGCCATACAACATAGACATGACAGTTTTGATGAGTTTGTGTTATGGATGCCATACCACACAGTCATTACAGTTTCGATGAGTTTGTGTTGCACCAGTTTCATGGTGATGTGCATTTGCTTGGGATGTCTTGGCAAAAATTGTGAGCATATATGGTCAGCTTGATGATTTCAGTAAATCATGAAGCATTCTCAGTGTTTTTAGAACAACTGTATGACTCAATACGTCAATTTTTGGGAGTCAACATTTATAAGATATGGAAGAACAGTCAATTTTAAATAATGTGATGTTACTTCTCCATCCACGAAATTATGAGAACTATACTTTGTTCTTACAATGGCCTAATTGTACAAAATATGTCATTTGGTCAGGCCTCAAAATATGTCATTTGAATCACTTTTTTTGCATCCCCAGCCTCTATAGCCATATTATGGTTTATTGTTGAGTCCACTCAATCAAACATGCCAAATTACATATTTCGACGCACGTTCAATTGTCCTTTTTCAAGTGACATATTTCGACGCCCCGTCTACTTTTACTTCAAACTCTTCAGAATTGTTCTGTTCGACCAATCACCAAACAATTGTGATTGATGACAAAGCTCGGTGAGGGGGTGAGCCAATTATGGCAGACGAAGGATCGGGCAGTAGTTTTTCTATAAGACTTATCTGCGTTTCGAAGAATTGTGTCGGGCCTGCCTGGAACGTTCTCGATGAATTTGATTGCTGGGATATTTGAGGCCCCAAACTAACACTAATATTTCAATGGAAGAAACATCAGTGGACATCACCACCTTCGACTAGGGCATCCACGAAAAATGGGGCATCCAATTCACCAGACGATGAACCTAAAACGGTACCCCCAACGATGGGGGATCTTCAAAGCCTGCACACACATTACCACTAGTCACTGTCGACGAGATGGCAAAGGGACGAAAGGGTATGCCGGCGAGGGGGAAAACGTGATGGGAGAGATGACAGCAGTCGAAAACAGTCAAATCCCACAGCAAAGAGGGGAATAATTCGGAGGCTGCAGCGTTGGCGGCTTGGGACTTATACCCATATTTGACTTGATTAAAATCAGCAGTGGTCATTATGGCATCAGTGTCTACCTAGCATTCATCACCTGACGGACAGCCACCAAATAAAGTTCGGGCGTCGAAATATGTCATTTGGGAATAGTTGGGTGGACGGGCGCCGAAATATGTCAATTGGTGATTTGTCCAGACAAAGGTAAAAGCAAGTGATATCGCGAGAATTTCCTTTTCCTTAAAAATGAGGTAAATAAGTTGCAAAGTGGATGGGCGTCGAAATATGTCATTTGGAAATAGTCCAGTATGGACTGGCGCCGAAACATGTCATTTGGTCTTACCTTTGCTTGGACAAACTAGTGCTATCAGCTGAATTCCCTTTTACATAAATCCAGATTTGAAGAATACAAGTAGGACTCCTGTATACAACCGTTACTCTTTCAAAATTCATCCTAGCAAACAAAAAAGTTAACATATTATGAGGTGAAAAGTAAGTTATGAGGTGAAATAATGTAAAATGGATGCCATACCACATAGACATGACAGTTTCGATACCAGTTTTGTCATGAGTTGCATTTGCTTGGGATGTCTTGGTCAAAATTATGAGCATATATGGTCATCTAAACCTTGGAGGAGCACTTCAGGCAACTTACATATCTGATTGGCCCATTTGTGTGGGGAGCTCCCTTCAGCACCTTCTTGGCTACATCTTGTTGAACTGTTTCAGGAGAATGTCAGAGTCACTTATGGGAGACAAGATTGTTTCAATGAAACCAAAGAAGTACATCTCTCAGCTCGGACAGCACCTGATCAGGGTCAACACCAGCAAAGGGCAGGTCACGAGGTGAGGCAGTACTTTCCAGATTTGAAGAATACAAGTAGGACTCTTGTATACCACCATTTCTCTATCATCATTCATCCTGGCAAACAAAAAAGTCAACAATTTCTGAGATGAAAAGTAAGTCATGAGGTGAAATAATGTAAGTTGGAAGCCATACCTCACTGACATGACAGTTTCGATGAGTTTATGTTACACCGGTTTCATCGTGATGTGCATTTGCTTGGGGTGTCTAGGCAAAAATTATGAGCATATATGGTTGTCTAAATCTTGGAGGAGCACTTCATGCAACGGACATCCAGATTTGAAGAATACAAGTAGGACTCTTGTATACAACCGTTACTCTTTCATTATTCATCCTAGCAAACAAAAAAGTCAACAATTTCAGAGGTGAAAAGTAAGTTATGAGGTGAAATCATGTAAAATGGAGTCCATACGGCATGGGCATGACAGTTTTGATGAGTTTATGTTACACCAGTTTCATCATGATGTGCATTTGCTTGGGAAGTCTTGGCAAAAATTATGAGCATACATGGTCTGTTAAACATTGGAGAAGCACTTCATGCAACTGACATATCTGATGTGTCC
This sequence comes from Cyclotella cryptica, assembly GCA_013187285.1. Lineage (NCBI taxonomy): Eukaryota > Bacillariophyta > Thalassiosirophyceae > Thalassiosirales > Thalassiosiraceae > Cyclotella > Cyclotella cryptica. Next base: position 285,743 of record JABMIG010000165.1, on the reverse strand, counting down.
ATTTCTGTGGGGAGCTCCCTTCAGCACCTTCTTCGCTTCATCTTGTTGAACTGTTTCAGGAGAATATCAGAGTCACTTGGGAGAACACATTGTTTCAATGAAACCAGAGAAGTACAGCTCTCAGCTCGGACAACGCCTGATCAGGGTCAGTGCCAGCAAAGGGTAGGTCACGAGGTGAAGCAGTACTTTCCAGATTTGAAGAATACAAGTAGGACTCTTGTTTACAACCATTACTCATTCATTATTCTTCCTAGCAAACAAAAAAGTCAACAATTCTGAGGTGAAAAGTTAGTTAAGAGATGAAATAATGTAAAATGGATGCCATACCAAATAGACATGACAGTTTTGATGAGTTTGTGTTATGGATGCCATACCACACAGTCATTACAGTTTCGATGAGTTTGTGTTACACCAGTTTCATGGTGATGTGCATTTGCTTGGGATGTCTTGGCAAAAATTGTGAGCATATATGGTCAGCTCGATGATTCCAGTAAATCATGAAGCATTCTCAGTGAAATAGTGCTCAATCCTATTCTTGCAATCTTCCAGTGACTTGGCTGTGTTCTGAGTGTGATGTGGGAGTTGATAAAATTTTAAATTATGAGCAAAGAGAAAATTTGTCATTTGGGAGAGACTGTGTCATTTTTAGAACAACTGTATGACTCAATATGTCAATTTTTGGGAGTCAACATTTATAAGATATGGAAGAACAGTCAATTTTAAATAATGTGATGTTACTTCTCCATCCACGAAATTATGAGAACTATACTTTGTTCTTACAATGGCCTAATTTGATTGGACGTCAAAATATGTCATTTGGTCAGGCCTCGAAATATGTCATTTGAAAAGCTTTACTCACTTTGCATCCCCAGCCTCCATAGCCATATTATGGTTTATTGTTGAGTCCACTCAATCAAACATGCCAAATTACATATTTCGACGCACGTTCAATTGTCCTTTTTCAAGTGACATATTTCGACGCCCCGTCTACTTTTACTTCAAACTCTTCAGAATTGTTCCGTTCGACCAATCACCAAACAAATTGTGATTGATGACATAGCTCGGTGAGGGGGTGAGCCAATTATGGCAGACGAAGGATCGGGCAGTTAGCTTTTCTATAAGACTTGAAATTTGTTGATTGTCGAATCAGTTGCAGTGCGCTATCAACAATCCCCCGCAAAGCAGAGTTGAAATTTCGAATTAAAACCAACAATGGGGCGGCCCGGGGAGCATGGTTGTCGATGATGGCATCAATTGGTTTGATGCGCCTGGAGCGTTCTCGATGAATTTGACGTGCTATACCATGGATGATTCGACAGGGGCATCAATCATAGAACGGGCTATTGTTAGGGATTGCACCCACAATAGGGATAACATCAGCGCACAAGTCGTCGCCGTTGACACTGGGGTATTTGACGATGGCGGTGGGGAATAGGCACCAAACTAACACTAATATTTCAACGGAAGAAACATCAGTGGACATCACCACCTTCGACTAGGCATCCACGAAAAATGGGGCATCCAATTCACCAGACGATGAACCTAAAACGGTACCCCCAACGATGGGGGGCCTTGAAAGACTGCGGAAACATTACAACTAGTCACTTTCGTCTGCAAAGCTCTCAAAATCGACGAGATGGCAAAGCGACGAAAGGGTATGCCGGCGACGGGGAGGACGTGATGGGAGAGACGACGGCACTCGACAACAGTCAAATCTCACAGCAAGGAGGGGAATTATTTGGAGGCTGCAGCGTTGGCGGCTTGGGACGTATGTCCATGGTTGACTTGATTAAAATCAGTAGTGGTCATTATGGCATCGGTGTCTACCTAGCATTCATCACCTGACGGACAGCCACCAAATGTTCGGGCGTCGAAATATGTCATTCGAGAATAGTCCGTTAGACGCGTGCGCGAAATATGTCAATTGGTGATTTGTACAGATAGAGGTAAAAGCTAGTGAGATCGCGATAATTTCCTTTTCCTAAAAAATGATGTAAATAAGTTGCAAAGTGGACGGGCGTCGAAATATGTCATTTGGGAATAGTCCGGTGGACGGGCGTCGAAATATGTCATTTGGTCTTACCTTTGCTTGGACAAACTAGTGCTATCCACAGAATTCCCTTTTACATAAAATTTGGTTATATATTATTAGGTGCAAAGTATACAGGTGTCAAAATATGTCATTTGAAAATGGTCTACTGGAAGGGCAGGAGAGATGTAATTTGGTGATTTGTCCAATTTGGGGGAC
>JABMIG010000165.1:270547-283485 GCA_013187285.1 Cyclotella cryptica | reverse complement strand
GGGGGCTAGCAATAAGCTATGTGGTCAAGCAAAACTATTTGGTGATTGGTTGGACTCAACAATAAACCAGAACAATGCTGAGGAGGCTGGGGGTGCCAAGTGGATGGGCGTCGAAATATGTCATTTGAAAAGGGTCAATTGGATGGGCGCTGAAAGATGTCATTTGGTGAGTTTTCAAAATAAGAAGTTTGGCAATCAGCTGTGATGTCAATCAAGTTAGATTGGCTAGGGTTAGGAAGAGATGCTATATAGGAATTAGTATGGTTTTTATCCTACTGATCTCTACATACAGCTTCACCGTAGGTGGAAATGATACCTGAAAAATGGAACTTGGAAGTACTCCTGGGAACAGACATACTAACCCTAAATCATCTCAAGCGTGAAAAAGGTACTGCAACCATAGAACAGCGCAGTTGTCGTCATCATGGCGGGGCACCGCCAACGATGGGGAAGTTAAACAAGGTCGCTAGTCGTCGACGGACGGGAAAGGCGGTGGTTTCTTGCCTCCACCCCAAAATATTGCCAGCAATGGGGAGGGCGCGATGGGAGAGACCACGGCAGTCAAAAACAGTGAGATTCCCATGGCGTCGAGGGAATTATTCGACGGCGGCGGTGGCGACAGCGTGGGGCGTCGCGGCGAGGGATAAGATTTCGACGTCACGGGGGGGGCGAGGGGAAAGCACTCCACGTGGAGTTCCTTCCATACCTACGACGCCCTCTTCCCGATCGTTGAACTCATAACCTCGGCGACCGCGTCCCGTTTGCCGTCAATGATCGCGGAGATCAAAATGCCCATGGTTGAATTAATTTTGATAGGCAACGTCTTTATTATGCTAGCCCATTTTTACACGTGATTTCGCGATGTGGTGCCCTTTTTTACCATCCCATATGTGTCAATGACGTGGAAAAAGGTAATGTAACATTGAATAGTATGGCATACCTTAACGCACTATGTAAAAGTATCCGTTGGTAAAAAAGGGCGGCCTGGTAAAAAAGGGCGGTAAAAAAGGGCGCTAGTTAAATTTACTAACAAACCGCCCTTTTTTCCAAAAGCGGCTATTTTCTATAGGTATTTGTAGATCAAGGTTGGTCCGTTTGGAATCTGTGGCTCCTCTAGTAGCATTTCCATCAGCAATCCAAAGATGGCGTTGGTGTTGACCAGTTTGGATGCTGCCAGATCAGTTACTAACTGGGGATCTTGTGCAGCATCATTCTCTTGAGTCATGTTGTATACAGTTCGTACCTTGCTCAAATATGGTTCTAGGGTTGGCCATTTGATGGCGAATGAAAAATTGATTAGCGATGAAAATTGTGATAGGATGGTGTCAACATTCTCTGACCACACAAAAGTGGAGCCTTTCAATAGGTCTTTGTCTGTCTCGTATCTGAGTTGCCAATCAGATACATTGCACTGCGATGGTGAACAGGAACGGCTCGCACATCCATGTTGGCGGCATCTGATTGTAGCCACTTCTTTCCTGATAGGAGGATTAGTTCCACACTGGGATCATTGTGTTTTGATGTCATCATTGAGATGTACTCGTGGAGATTCCTCTTGAATAAGCCAGGGACACCTTGTGTCATGATGTGTATGTACGAAGTGAGGTACTCATGTGCATTTTGTGCAGCTTCTTCAGAACCAAAGCAGTCTATCAACTCGGCGTGGGCGAATGGTCTCATTGACACTGCATCATAGTTGGGTTGATTTGTTGAGAAAGTGGCTATGATGTCATCATCGCTAGGTAGGAATTTGGTTGGTGTGGTGGATGGATGGTTTATAGTTGTAATTGGACTGTTTTGTTGGGTGGTGGATGGAATGGTGTGGTCTTCTCGTGCTGTGTATCCGTCAGTTGTTGCATGACTAATGTGGGTAGAGGCTGGAGATAATGTGGGCGGACTGATGGAATTGCTGATGGGCAAGAGGAAAGTTTTGTTGGATATGGTTTCCAAAATTTCAGCAGGAACTAGGAATCCATATTCAAAGGTGTGAATGATCCCCCCATCTTTCCTGACATTTGAAATGGAACAAGTGTTCAAGTTGGACTGAACATGACGTGTGACATTGAATAGTTTTTCCCAACAAAACCACAACGCGAACAGTAGGGTAATTTGAATGTTGTGGATACATGTTGGAAGTTGTCAAGGACAATCTGTTGGGTTTCTGTGGTATGATCTTTGTTTGGGGTGTAATAATTGGCGATGGAAGTACGGAGTGATTTTTCCAGTTCTCTTGACCTGAATGACGAGAAATTACCTGTAAAACACTGGTTGGTTGTCAAATGTGCCTTGAGGCGGTTTCGGGATATGTCAAAGAGAGTATTTGTGCTGGCGATTTTTTTGTTACATGCAGTGCATACTGGGCCTAGGAATGTCTGCTTAATGTGATGCTTAAAGTCGTTGCTGTTTGAACTGTTGTTGTTGTTGAGACGGGCTGGGGGCGTGAGATGTTTCGGGCTGCTGTCTGTACTTTTGGTGTTAGTTCTCTTGTATGGGTTGGCGATTTTTATTTGTGAATGGCCGTCGTTGGGCGCGGGCGTTTGTTTTGGCGAGGTGCGTCAGTGTCTGTTTGGGACGGATCGCCGCTTGGGATGTCTGGGTTCATGGCGCGGGATGATAGTTGGGCGAGCTGCTGTGTTTGTTGGACCTGTGCTGTGCTTTGAATGTGCTTGATTGAATGATTTATAATGTTTTTATTGACGAAAATAGGTGCGTGATGGCTAGTGTTGTGGCGAGTTTTGACGGTCTGTGTTAAAATAATGTGCTTATGGATGTGTGGTCAAGATGAGCCCCCATACATTTCTACATACTGGTCAAGATGAGCCGGTTGGTCAAGAAGAGCTAGTGTTAAGTACGTGATGTTACGGTTTGTATGTATAATTTACTAGCTCTTCTTGACCGGGACGGCCACTTTCTATAGGCTGTGGTTGGGCCGTCACCACCGCCGTCTTATCCTCCGCCGCTGTCTCTGTCGCCGCCGTCTTATCCTCCGCCGCCATCGACGTCACCGCCTCCACCACACCAATCCTCCCCGCACTGCCAGATCTTCTACCGCCGTCGCGCTCTGTTTCACGAACACCCCGCCCATCATCGAATGTTCCTATCACTCGTGGCGGGAATTTGACTTGGTGGACGCGGTTTTGCTGAACCCACCGCCGTTGCCTCCCCCGCCGTCTCCATCGTCACCGGTTTTTTATCCCCGGTCTTCTTCGACGCCCTCGCCTTTGCTTCTGTCAAATGTTCATCTCCCTCGGGTAGGATGTTCGACACCTTTTTCTCCCTCGCCTGAGCCATTCTCCCGCGTCTTATTCTTGTGTGGGGGGCTCCTCTTCCGCGGCCTGTTTATCTGCCACCCGTGTCATCGAAGAATCCACCACACAATTGGTCTCCTCCCCTCGCCAAGCTACGTCATTTCCTACATTTTTTTGGTAATCAGTTGAACGTGACAATAAACCAGAGTAATGCTGAGGAGTTTTGGGGTGCAAAGCTGAATTCTGAGTAGGATATTTGTTCCTGCACTTGTTGTTGCTTGATGGTTTCAATGGAGAATAAATTAAAAACAATCCAGAACTGGAAACTACAAGAACTGGTTGTGAAACATTAATAAACAGCAATGAATAAACTGATTGTATTACTGTTACATGTGTAATATATAATAATGATAATTAAGTTTGTTTGTTTCATACCAAGACGAACAAAATGTGGTTGTGAAACAGCTATGAAACATAAATAAATAACAAACAATGTAATTGGTGTTATTACTGATACATCTGTACTCAAGTTATAATAATAATAATTAAGTCTCTTTGAGGGACGCGATGGCTGAAGGTTTCATTGCGTGTTCCCCAAAAATATCAACGGAGACGGGAGGGCACAATGGGAGTGACGACGGAGATCAACAACAGCGCAATTCCACGACGAGTGGGGAATTATTTGAGGCGGCGGCGGCAGCGAGACATGGCGGCGAGAGACAAGATTTGATATAACTGGGGAGGGCGAGGAGGGACAGGCATTCGGGTGGCATTTAAAGAACTTGGTGCATTATTGTTGACGGTGTGTATGGTGGAAACGGTGTGCTATGGTGTAAGTTGACAACCACTTGTAGCGGTCTGCAGCCAATAATGTGCTTATTGTGGTATGGTTGTGTTATAATAATGTGATTAACTACAAATCACTTGAAAAATTGTCAAGTGGTCAAGATGAGCACACATACATTTCTACATACTGGTCAAGATGAGCCGGTTGGTCAAGAAGAGCTAGTGTTTAGTACGTGATGTTGCGGTCTGTATGTATAATTTACTAGCTCTTCTTGACCGGGACGGCCACTTACTATAGGGCGAAGTGTATAAAAGGGCGTGTAAAAAAGGGCGCCATGTTAAAAGTACTAGCTTCACACCCTATTTACCAGAAACGGCCACTTACTATAGGTTGGGGCCATTGGGAGTGGGAGGGTCTTCTAAGAGAATTTCGGTGAGCAATTCAAAAATTATGTTGGTGTTGATCAGTTTTCTCAGTGCAAATTCGAACTCATCTTCCGTCTCACACGAGGGGTCCTCTACTGCATACAGGTACACATCAGACACTCTGCTCATGTTATGGGCATATTGCGGCCATTTGATTTGATGGGCAAACGTGATCAAGCCACGAAACTGTTCATAGATAGTGTCAGTCTTGTTAGACCAGACAAAAGTGTTTCCTTTCATCAGATCTCTGTCACTTTCTAGGAAGGTGTTTCCAATGAGGTAAATGGTGTTCCTGTGGTGTACTGGAACTATCCTTACGTCTACATTGGCGGACTGTGTGTCAAACTACTGTTTTCCGGCATGAAGCAGTAGCTCTAGATGAGTGTCCAGTGAGTTTGAAGTCAGAATTGTGGTATAATCTGTCAGTTGTTGTTTTAGCAGCCCAGGTGTTTGTTGATTGATGAGTAGTATAAAAGCAGTTAGGTAATCATAAGCTGCTTCTGCTTTTTCCTGGCTTCCAAATGTGTTGCATAATTCAGTAACAATGAAAGAGTTCATTTACTAGCTCTTCTTGACCGGGACGGCCACTTTCTATAGGATGTTATGCAACATTGTATTGAAAGCAATGGTTGTCAATACCATATAGAATAGAGTGATATGCAAAACAGTATTAAACACAATACTTCATATTGTATAGATGCCAGAATATTGTGTGGAATACAATAATATGCCACACCATATTGTTTACAATGGTTGTCGATACCATATAGAAATGGTACACTTAGTATTATGTGGTGCACATACAGACACCCTAGTTTCTGTATACAGACATAGCTGTTACTGTCTTGTTATTTAATGTAATATTATAACTATTTTGCACTATATTGGTGCAATAGCTAGTGTTTAGTACGTGATGTTGCGGTCTGTATGTATAACTTTCTAGCTCTTCTTGACATAAATGGCCACTTACTATAGGTATGTAGAATGGCATGCAAGTGCGAGTTGGTATCCAAAATGGTACCCCTAGTGCGAGTTGGTATCTAGAATGGCGTAGTAGTGCGAGTTGGTATCCATGTTGGCATCCTAGGTCGATTTGGTATATAGAATTGTAACCTAGTTCGGTTCTCTGTACTAGAATGGTACTCTAGCATGTATTTGCATCTAGTTTAGTGACTTTCCGCATCATTCACGAGCATTGCCTTGTATTATACTTATTTATGCGAAAATTCTTATGTTATGACTTGTAATTTCTAAAAGTACACGAAAATAGCCAAATATGATGCTATTATCCTCGATGTTAGCATTGTAACCTGTTGAAACTACGTAAAACTTCGTAAAATACGAGAAAATAAACTACATTGTCACCATATGTTCGAGAAAATAGATCCTACATGTTAATTTGTGGCCACGATGTGGACCATGTTGTGGTGACGGGATGCGCTCCCCACCATAAATATCAAACACAGAATTAATTCCCCCCCACCATGGGGAATTTAATCTCCGCGTTTGTGACGGCGAACGGCGCGGGGTTCCGAGCCGCCGGGCGAGAGGACGGGGGCGCCGACGACGTAGTATGGGAAGGAATGCCTGGCGGTGTGCTTTCCCCCGTCGTTGAACCCCGAACTTCGAGCTTCGTCACTCGCCGTCTCCCGCCGTCGTCGCCGCCGTCGTCGCCGCCGCCCGTATTCAGCGCCGCCCGTCGTCGCCGCTGAATCCTCCGTTTCCGTCGCCGCCACCGCCACTGACTTATCTGACGTTGGTGCACCAATCTTTCCCCCGCACCGTCTGGTTCTTCTACTGCCTTTGCGCTCTCCGTTTCACGAACCCCGACCGTCGTCGGATATTAAATTCACTCGTGATGGTAATTCGTCGTTGGTGGATGCGTTTTTGCGCATCAGTCGCCGCCTTCGCCCCTTCGTGTCCCAGATACTTCTCTGCAGTCGGTGGGAAAAATATCCCCCACGTCATTGAGTGTTTCGACCTTGTCGTTCACTTTTTCCATTCGACCCCGTCGCCGCCGCTTCTACCTCCTCATCTTGATTGGCAGCCGCCGTTTCCGCCGTCGCCGTCTCTTTCGCCACCGTCGTATTATTTTCCTCCATCTCTGGAAATTCTTCCTGTGCTGCCTCTGCCGTCACCGTCGCCTCCATTGAGTATTCCCCTCCATCGTGACGGAGTTTCCGCCAAGGCTCGGACGTCTACGCCTTTTCTGCCTCCTCTCTTGCATGCGCTGCCACCGTCGCCGCCGTCGCATCCACTTCCTGCTTATACCAAGCGTCGTCGTAGTACGTCTCCTCCGTCTCCGGTGAGCTATTCATCGAATACGCTGTGTTTAGGAGATAGTCCAAAGGAGCACAAGATCAAGTTGACAATCAACCAAATGGGATTCGATCCGAAAATATAACTGCCTGCGCCCATTCCTGTTGCCGATGGGTCTCTTCCTCCCTCAACACAAACTACGAATCACTCCATCAGCAGTAGTGTTTTGATCGTATTGTTTGATACGATGTGGGGATTGTTTGAATTCAACAATTTGTCTGTTCAGGTGTGTGATTTGCTTTTGCACACCATGTTCCTCAATTGGTTTCAATGGTGTGCAATTCATTAAAAACAATCCACACAGAATAGACGAAGAAATGTAGAACAAACAATATAAATGATTCCCTTACTTTAATATTTAATTATAGTTTATTATATTATTTAGTAATTTAACTGACATTATGTTTTCATGGACTCATGGTGCAGACTGCTGATTGCTTGCAGGTCGTCGTTTGCTTGCGGGTCGTCCGTTGGGATATCTGGGTTCATGGCGCGAGACGTGAGTTGGAGCGGCTGCTGTGATTGTTGGACGGGTGCTCTTTAAAGAGTGCTTTGAAATGAGCATGGTTTGATGATTTTTGATGTTGTTATGGATGGAAGTAGGTGCGTGACGGCTAGTGTTGACGGCCGGTTATGGCGGTCTGTGGTAAAATAGTGTGTGTTTATGAGTGTGGTCAAGATGAGCCCTCGTACATTTCTACATACTGGTCAAGATGAGCCCGATGGTCAAAAAGAGCTAGTATTTAGTACATGATGTTGCGGTTTGTATGTATAACTTACTAGCTCTTCTTGACCGGGACGGCCACTTACTATAGGGTGGTAAAAAAGGTTGCTAGTTAAATTTACTAAGAAACGCCCCTTTTTTTCCAAAACGGCTATTTTCTATAGGAGATTTGGTGTGCAAAACTGTATTTCGTTCCTTCATGTGTTGTTGCTTGATGGTTTCAATGGAGAATAAATTAAAAACAATCCATAACTGGATGGTTGTGAAACAACTAAGAAACATTAATAAACGCCAATTAACATAACTGATGGTATTACTGTTACATCTGTAATATATTATAATGATAAGTAAGTTTGTTTGTTTCATACCAAGACGAACCAAAAGTGGTTGTGAAACAGCTATGAAACATTAATATATAACAAACAATTTAATTGCGCAATTCCCACGGCGACGAGGGGAATTATTCGGCGGCGGCGGCGGCAGCGGCGGCGGCGTGGGGACATCCCGGCGAGGGACAAGATTCGATGCCTACAACGCCCTCTCCCCGATCGTCAAACTTGTAACCTTGACGACCGCGCCCGTTTGCCGTCAAGATCGCGGAGATCGAAATGGCCATGGTTGAATTAATTTTAATAGGCAACGTAATATGATGCTTGCCCGTTTTCACACTGATTCTACGATGTGCCACCCTTTTTAACCATGACATGTATCTCAATGACGTGAAAAAAAGGTAATGTAGCATTGAACAGTAAAACATACCTTGACGTGATATGTAAAAGTATCCGTTGGTAAAAAAGGGTGGCCTGGTAAAAAGGGTGGTAAAAAGGGTGCTAGTTAAATTTACTAAGAAACCACCCTTTTTTTCCAAAACGGCTATTTTCTATAGGGCGCTAGTTAAATTTACTAACAAACGGCCCTTTTTTTCCAAAACAACTATTTTCTATAGGGCGAGGTGTAAAAAAGGGCGTATAAAAAAGGGCGACGTGATAAAAGTACTAGCTACGCGCCCTATTTTCCAGAAACGGCCACTTACTACAGGTCATCAAATTGGATGTACCTATTGGAATGAAATATGTAGAGAGCTGCTCTGGCAAAACTCTGACGTTTAGGTCTTATCCTGCCCGATGCTTGAACCAAATTGTATATTGAAACAAACTATGAACCCAACAAACTAACAATCTAACAAACTAAGAATCTAACAGAATCTAACAAACTAACAAATTAATGAACAAACTAACAAACCAATGAACTAACAAAACTACCTGACAAACTGACAAACTGACAAACTGACAGACTGACATACTGACATACTGACATACTGACATACAACTAACTGACAAACAAACTAACTAACAAAGTAAGTAACAAAGTAACTAACTAATAAACTAACAAACATTCTTACTAACAAGCTAACACTAACAAACTAACAAACTTACGAACTCACAAACTTGCAAATTCACAATCGAACTAACTAACAAACCAACTAACTAACAAACCAACAAACTGTCAAACTAACATAACTCAAACTAACAAACCAACAAACTAAAAAAACTTACAAACTAAGAATCTAACAAACTTAGAAGCTAACAAACTATCATCAACCCCTTCTTGAACAAAATGGTTCACAAATACAGGAACCAAATGAGGAAAATGGGGTGCAAAAGCAAATCTCACACCTCAACATACATCTCTTCCCACTCCATCTCCACTGCACAACTCTGGTTTATTGTTGAATTCAAACTATCCAAATATCGTATCAAACAATACGGTCAAACAAATACTGCTGATGGAGGGATTCGTATTTTGTGGTGAGGGAGGGAGACAGCAATCAGCAACAGACATGGCGCAGGCAGTGATTTTTTTGGGTTGACTCTGATTTGGTTGATTGTTGAATCTGATGGAGGGATTCGTATTTTGTGGTGAGGGAGGGAGAGAGCAATCAGCAACAGACATGGCGCAGGCAGTGATTTTTTTGGGTTGACTCTGATTTGGTTGATTGTTGAATCGATCTTGTGCTTTTTTGGCTATCGCTTGAAACCGAGCGAAGCAAACGACTTAATAAATCAGACCAGGACTCGTTGACAGCGGTGAGAGAGTGGTTCTTGACCGCAACAGCGATGGGGTCTTTGCTGTCGGCGGCGTGAATTTGTTGCCGCTGTCGAAGAAGTGATATTCGGCTAAGGCAGTGGCAAATTCACTGGGAACTTCGCCAACAACGGCGGCAAGGTCCACGTGACAAGCGCCACTCTTGTCGACGTGATGTTCGATAAACGAACACAAAGTAGTCCCCCGACGACGACGACGGCGGTGTGTGCATCCACAAATTCCTCTTCGGTGGGGGCAATGTCTGCGCAGAAGTTGTCGACGTCCAAGCAGGAGTTGTCGACGGATTGAAAGGGGTGTTGCCCCGGGGAGTATGCAGTTGATAGCCTTGTTTTCTGCGGCGACGTCAAACCCGTCCACTTCTGTGTCAACGAAGTTGGCGGCGGCGTGTTCACCTGACAATCTGTCAACAACAGCGTTGTCGACGCATTTGTTGGCATCGACGATGGCGGCGGAGACATCGACGAACGCGATGGCTGGTTGGTGTCTTTGCGTGCACCGCTGGAGTATCAACGGAGATGGGGAGGACGTGATGGGAGACAAGACGGCTGTTGAAAACAGCGCAATCCCACGGCAACGAATGGCATTATTCGGCGCTGGCGACGGCGGCGGCGTGGGGACGTTGCGACGAGGGACAAGATTCGACATCACGGGGGAGGGCGAGGGGGGAAAGCACTCCAAGAGGAGTTCCTTCCATGCCTACGACGCCCTCACCCCCGATCGTCAAACTCGTAACCTTGACGCCCGCGCCCGTTTGCCGTCAAGATCGCGGAGATCTAAATGGCCATGGTTGAATTAATTTTAATAGGCAACGTAATGATTCTCGCCATTTTACACGCGATTCTACGATGTGCCACCCTTTTAACCATGACAGATAGCTACACGCCATGAAACAAAGGTACTTTTAGATTGAATAGTATGGTTACCTTGCATAACGAAAAGTATCCTGGTAAAAAGTGGCCTGGTAAAAAGGGTGGTAAAAAGGGTGCTAGTAAAACAGAAACCAATCCAAAGCTATTTTCTATAGGAATGGATTCGCTGTCGCTGGGCCGACTGATAAATACGACTCTTCCCTGCAAGAATGATGGGGTTGTTTAGATCAAACATCCAATGCAGAGGAAGTGATGTGGGTGAGTGGTTTGAAAAGAGTGAAAACAAGTGAGTGTCCCATTTAGTGACTGCTGTTGGTATTACAGACAGACCATGTGCTCTTGTGGATCTGACTTCCAGCAACCAACAACTCTCCAGTTTTGTCGTTGAAAGCCTTGAGTATCTTGGAAGGGGTCTTTCTATCCACTTCCCTTGCTGTACCTAATGGTACGACATATGTGACCAATGGAGTGGCATACTTGCATTTGACGAACTACTCGCTGGCCCAGCTGTCAAAATTCTGATGTGTTCTGTTGTTGGGCCATGTCCTTTGACTTTCTGACATACATGCTACACACATTGCGTCTGAGGAGTCTCAGCAGTGCATTTGCATGTTTTGAAATCTCATTGTGATTTCTTAGTGAGATCCCTCTGTTGTGATTCATTTTTGCAGTTGTCCCAGCAAGGTATTTGTAGATCAAGGTTGGTCCGTTTGGAATCTGTGGCTCTCTAGCATTTCCATCAGCAATCCAAAGATGACGCTGGTGTTGACCAGTTTGGATGCTGCCAGATCAGTTACTAACTGGGGATCTTGTGCAGCATCATTCTTTGAGTCATGTTGTATACAGTTCGTACTTTGCTCAAATATGGTTCCAGGGTTGGCCATTTGATGGCGAATGAAAAATTGATTAGCGATGAAAATTGTGATAGGATGGTGTCATTCTCTGACCACACAAAAGTGGAGCCTTTCAATAGGTCTTTGTCTGTCTCGTACAGAGTTGCCAATCAGATACATTGCACTGCGATGGTGAACAGGAACTCGCAATCCATGTTGGCGCATCTGATTGTAGCCACTTTCCTGATAGAGAGGATTAGTTCCACACTGGGATCATTGTGTTTTGATGTCATCATTGAGATGTACTCGTGAGATTCCTCTTGAATAAGCCAGGGACACCTTGTGTCATGATGTGTATGTACGAAGTGAGGTACTCATGTGCATTTTGTGCAGCTTCTTCAGAACCAAAGCAGTCTATCAACTCGGCGGGCGAATGGTCTCATTGACACTGCATCATAGTTGGGTTGATTTGTTGAGAAAGTGGCTATGATGTCATCATCGCTAGGTAGGAATTTGGTTGGTGTGGTGGATGGATGGTTTATAGTTGTAATTGGACTGTTTTGTTGGGTGGTGGATGGAATGGTGTGGTCTTCGTGCTGTGTATCCGCCAGTTGTTGCATGACTAATGTGGGTAGAGGCTGGAGATAATGTGGGCGGACTGATGGAATTGCTGATGGGCAAGAGGAAAGTTTTGTTGGATATGGTTTCCAAAATTTCAGCAGGAACTAGGAATCCATATTCAAAGGTGTGAATGATCCCCCATCTTTCCTGACATTTGAAATGGAACAAGTGTTCAAGTTGGACTGAACATGACGGTGACATTGAATTTTTTTCCCAACAAAACCACAACGCGAACAGTAGGGTAATTTGAATGTTGTGGATACATGTTGGAAGTTGTCAAGGACAATCTGTTGGGTTTCTGTGGTATGATCTTTGTTTGGGGTGTAATAATTGACGATGGAAGTACGGAGTGATTTTTCCAGTTCTCTTGACCTGAATGACGAGAAATTACCTGTAAAACACTGGTTGGTTGTCAAATGTGCCTTGAGGCGGTTTCGGGATATGTCAAAGAGAGTATTTGTGCTGGCGATTTTTTGTTACATGCAGTGCATACTGGGCCTAGGAATGTCTGCTTAATGTGATGCTTAAAGTCGCTGCTGTTTGAACTGTTGTTGTTGTTGAGACGGGCTGGGGACGTGAGATGTTTCGGCTGCTGTCTGTACTTTGGTGTTAGTTCTCTTGTATGGGTTGACGATTTTTATTTGTGAATGGCCGCGTTACGCGGGCGTGCGAGGTGCGCAGTGTTCTGTTTGGGACGGATCCGCTTGGGATGTCTGGGTTCATGGCGCGGGATGATAGTTGGGCGAGCTGCTGTGTTTGTTGGACCTGTGCTGTGCTTTGAATGTGCTTGATTGAATGATTTATAATGTTTTTATTGACGAAAATAGGTGCGTGATGGCTAGTGTTGACGGCGAGTTTTGACGGTCTGTGTTAAAATAATGTGCTTATGGATGTGTGGTCAAGATGAGCCCCCATACATTTCTACATACTGGTCAAGATGAGCCGGTTGGTCAAGAAGAGCTAGTGTTAAGTACGTGATGTTACGGTTTGTATGTATAATTTACTA